>MCJB01035372.1:136128-164419 GCA_002018475.1 Nicotiana obtusifolia | reverse complement strand
CACCCCCCCCCCCCCTCCCCAAAAAAAAATCCTTTTTCGCGTTCGCAAAGATCAAAATCAGAACCAGCAACAGCAGCAGCCAAAACAGCCAGAATTGGTCTAAAACCACCCCGAAACACATCCGAGGCCATCGGGACCCCATCAAATCACACCAACCAGTCCTAAAACACGAACCTGCCGAGGCCTCAAATCGCATCAAACAACATCAAAACCATGAATCGCACCCCAATTCAAGCTTTATGAACTTTAGAACTTCAAACTTCTGCATTCGATGCGGAAACTTATCAAATCAAGTCCAATTGATCTCAAATTTTGCACACAAGTCATAATTGACATTACGGACGTACTCCCACCTCCGGAATCGTAATCCGACCTCGATATCAAAAATGCCCACTCTCGGTCAAACTTCTCAAAAATCATCCAAATTTCCAACTTTCGCCAATTGACGCTGAAAGACCTACGGACTTCCAAATCAACATCTGGACACGCTGTTAAGAGCATAATTGCCATACAAAACTATTTTCAGGCTCGGAATCCCAAACGGACATCGATAACATCAAAATCCACTTCAACCCAAACTTAGGGAATTCTTAAACCTTCAAAATGCCAACCTTTCGTAATAAGCGCCGAAATACTCCCGGGCCACCCAATACTCGACCCAAACATACGCCCAAGTCCGAAATCATCATACGAACCTGTTGGAACCTTCAAATCCTGATTCTGAGGTTGTTTACTCAAATGTCACACGTAAGCTAATTCTTTCAACTTAAAGCTTCCGAGTTTAGAATTTTTTTCTAAATCAATCCCGAACTTCCCGAGATCAATTCCGACCACACGTGCAAGTAACAATACCTGAAGTGAAGCTACTCAAGGCGTCAAACCGCCGAACGACGCGCTAGAGCTCAAAACGACCGATAGGATCGTTACAATTAAACATTTGTTTATTAAATATTTTGGTTTTGCCATTAGTAATATTTGACACTGACCTATTTGCTCATTAAATATTATTATTTATGTATTGAAACAATTGTTCGATGAGTATACATTTCAAGAGAAATAATGATTTATACTAGCAACAAATCTTTAATCTTTTCTTCGGGTGAACTTCATATACTAATGCAATTAACTTCCACACTTGTTTTTTAAAAAGAAAATAAAAAATTGAAGTGCTTTAAATACCTTATTCTCGACTTCAACCGAATATTGTCCAAACACCTTTGCTAAGAAGATCAAAATTGACATGTTTATATTTTTCATACATGCAAGTTATTATCACAATAAGTAGGAGTATAAGAAATTTAATACTTCACACTCGATAACTTAAAATTTTAAATATTTCTTTTACAAAAGGAATTTTTTCTTTTCAAGTTTTGTTAGGTGGTCTTTTGCACTAAGCTAAAAGCTAAGCATAATAAACTAGACCAGAGAAGCTATGTTTTTGAAGGAACTTTATACAGGAAAGGGATTCCTACTTTACAAATGATAAGGGACCTTTTTGTTCTGTTATAGTGACTAGTGATAATTAATGACTTGGAGTATTTCCACCAATTATGGCTTCTTATTATACCATGTTATAAGTTTGTGGGTAAATCTTACTTTTCTTGACGTCCCTCTCTACACTGCAATTGCTCTCACAGTTGATAAATCTTCTAAAATTTGTCATATCATGAATGATTGCACATGCATCTCGTCTTAGAAATTTTAAAATTGACATGTGGAAGTAGAACAACAAGAAGTATATATATACGAAATTTTAAATTTATTTATTCGATTTTTCTAAATCTTTTTATTTATAAAAAGTAAATAAAATATTTTTACAAACATGTGAAAGTTTAGAATTGACATATGGAACAACGAGAAGTATATATATACAAATTTTTAAACTTATTTACCGGTTTATCTAAGTTTTTCTATTTATAAAAAGTAACTAAAGCTTTTACAAATTATATACAAAATTCAGTAAAAATTTTATAATTTATTTACAATTTAAATATAAATTTTTTTTTAGAGTATCCGGTCAAGAACTATAATTTACAAATAATTTCAAAGCTTCAAAGCTTTCACTCTCTCCTTCAACATTTTTTTTTTTTTTAATTTTAAATAAAGTGATTTACCTTCAGCGTTGTTAGCATGAGGTAAAAAATGATGTGATTGAACACATGGACCAATTCTACGGGATTTGATTTTTTATTTCTTTTAAGGAAGCTTTAGTTCGTCCCTTTTTTGAATTAAATTCATCCTTTATAATTTAAAAATGAAGATGGGGTGCAGCGAAAAATTTCTGGGCAAGCTGGTAAGAGTGCGTAGGCCTATCTCTATATACGTGGGAATGAGTTGGGTGGAATGGGGGAGGAAGAAGAGGGAGAAAAAATACAGAAGATTAGATATTATACATTATTTTGTATGTAATTAATAAATTGTATATCAACTTGTAATTAAATTAATATTTCAATATTGAGGGTAATAAGTTTTAAAAGTAGTATAGATAAGTAAAAATTTAAAACATTATATTGTTCAAGATCCAAAAGTTCAAATATAGAGATGATCTTGTTACTGTACAACACGCATATATAAGTTTAATTCAATATATCTTCGACATAAAATAAGACAAGAATATATTTTCCTGCAGTTCTGTAAATCATTCTTTTTGGTAAATAAAGAATTTTATTACTAAGTAAACGTCATGTAAGAACTCTCAAAACGTTTATGTAAATCATTCTTTCGTTCAAGTTGATAAATATAGCTAGTCATATTCGTAATCTTAGATTGCTCGATAAGAGAAGGAAAGTTAGAACCTCAAATTTTAGATACTCACCGATTGTTAACTTGTATTTATACCATGACCAGGGGCAGATAATAGTATCGAATTCAATTAAATCCATAATTGCCAAGGTAAAATATAAATTTATATGTAAAAATCGATTAAAATTGTAACGAAGAGTAGCGTAATGAGTTTACTACTAAAAATCTTAAAGGTTGAACTAATAAAGTTTAAATCCTGAATCCGCTTCTAGCCGTGACTTGTCTAAATAATGTTAGGGATATAGTAGATATGCCCTAGATCCAATCTACTATTTGATGAATTGAACATATTTTTGTCAACGTTATTTCACTTAAAATATATGTGGCGTTTGATATTATTTTATCATAGTTAATATTAATTGCTTGATTAATTTTAATAAGATCCTTGATTAAATTTTGAGACTTGTCATGGTGACGGAGACCATGATAATGAGAGAAAAGTCTCTTATAATTTAATCTAAATTTGTTCTTGATCTTAGGATTATTAATTTGAAAATTAGTAATCCGGTTAGATTAATATTTATATGATCATTTTTATGGGATAAAGACTAGTTGATCTCATTAATTAAGTCACATAGATAGATGATCCATATGGAGATATGATCATTGAACTGACTCATTGGTTAATTCCTAATGGTTAGAATTACCATAAACTGTTAATAGAATGTTCTCTTGAAGAATGCGGTGTAAGAATTTTCTTTGACCTGAGTTCGTCATAGTAATTGACAAGTTATTTATTATGCTTTGATACTAGACACTTATGGCCCTAGGACGATAGTTGAAAGGATATTGGTTATGATTAAATGCTTGTAGAATTAGTGATTGTTCAAGATGAAATCTGTCAACTCTTGATAGTGAGTTTAAGCTCCACATTGCCATGAATTATAAACGACCAGACTAAGACCTCGGCCAAGGCAATTGAATGAAAAAAGAAAAGAGTTTCTTAGGTGATTCAATGGTCAAATACATTTGACATGAGCACATAGTTGGTCGCCTATTAGGATTTGACAGTTGAACCATATCCTAGGGCGACCCAGAGCTATAAGGACAGAATGAATTACTACATTATTCTTCTACTGATTCTTGAGAGTAAATTGTATACTTCATGCTATCCAGTCATTAAGGAATGTTGCTAGACGCCACCCTTGATTAGTATATTGACATGATCAATTTACTATATATTTAGTATTGAACCTATGGGGTCGCACACTAACGAGTGTTCTGGACCTTGCTAAAGGATTAATTATTTTATTTTTTGGTAACTAAATTATAGAATTTAATTAGTCAAATAATTAAATTATTAATTCAAATAAAATATTATTATATTCTTTGCTAGCACAAAGGATATAATTAATATTATGGACAAATTGAAGTTTTCTATTTAGAATAAAAAAATTAAATTATATCTCTTGGACTGAAAAAATTCATACATGTCGGCATCTTCAATCCATTTAGAATGCGATTAAGGAAAACTTTAACGTTGGACTTCATGGAAAGTCCATGTAGAATTTGGCAGACTCAAACCATATTAAGAATGTGTTTCCGAGTTTTCTTTAGAAAAATTTTGAAAAGTTTATTTCTGACATAAAACTTTTATCCTAAGTAAATCATCGCCTCAATCAAATAAGAAAAGGGTTTATAGGTAATGCTATATAAAGGGTAATGGAGAAAATTTGCCGAACTAAGTCTTGAGAAGAAAACCTACTTAGTGAAAATGAGAGTGCAATACAAAGCCAAGAGAGAAAATATAATTATAAGAAAAGTGTTTCTTATTCTTCTTCCTTTGAGTTGAGATTTTTGAGAAAATTTTCAACACAATATTTCGTTCAATTTGTTCGCAGGTTTCATTGATCAAAGAGTTGTTAGCAAGGATCGGTCTCGGTGTGGATACGCATAGAGTCTTCGCACTGTCGAAGAATTTTTGAAACGAGATTCTCTTCATCAGGTATGTCTCAGATTCGATCTTTGACATATAAATAAATTTTAAATATGAAAAGATCTGTCTAGGATTGTTATTGTCTTCCGCTGCGTGTTACGAACATCTATATGCCATCCTTTAGTGGTATCAGAGCCATGGTTTCTCGTGTCTATAATTTATTACGAAATATTTTAAGATTATATTTGAAGAGTTCAAACCATAATACCTGTGTCTTGTGCAATAGTCAAATTATTTGAATGCATATATATTGATATTATTTTATTGCGAATAAAATATTTATACATATAAGTTAAACTATTGAGATAGTTTGTACTTAAATTTGAAATTTGTATTGGATACAATGATAATCTATAATAGGTTATTGGATTCTACTGTTATTTTAACTGTTATTAGTTCATGAGATGTTAATTAATAATAATATTCTGGCGTGAAATATTTATGTGATATATAAGATAAACATATTAGAAGTATGTTGAATTTCGTTTTTATGTCACGTGCTTGTTCATTATATAATTTTGAATTATTTGTTACATGTGATGTAAACTAATTTAGAACTAAGTATGTAGACAAATTGATCTAAATTCATGTTCTATAAAAGATTTGATCATCATGTTATTAAAAGTTATTTTAGTAACAATTCCCTCTTGCTAAAATTTGAGGTCTTAAATAATAAAATATAAGACATTTTATTGTAAAGCTATTCCATCAATATAAATAATTTTACTTATAACTTGTTTATAATGAGCGGCCTGACAACCAGGAGACTTATAGTTCGAGAATATGTTAAAATTATTTGTTGCATTAGATGCATGGATTTAAAGAATTATTTAATTTTGCGCTAGACGCCTGGACTACCCGGGTAGTATAAAATTTAATAAGTTCTTTGCTATCATGATGATTGAACTCAACTATGCCAATAGGATCGACCTAACTACTGGGGGACTATTTGACATAGAGCTATTTAAGAAAATTATTTGAGGATACAATTGGTAAGAGTACCTACCTTTAAAATATATGTGAGAAACGATTTGACTTTCAAGGGGCTCATATATTGTTGAAGGATTCCTTTCTCCACTAACAGAAATAAGGATTTCTTAAACTATAATGAGGGTAAATAGTTTAAAATAAATAGTGAAAATATCATTTAGATATGTAAATATGTTCTTATATTATGACCTTTTCTTTTCTATATCTTAGATTTCTCAAAATGTCTGTTATATTACTGCGTGAAATACTTGAGACAAACAAGTTGGTAGGACCAAGCTTTGATGACTGGTATAAAAATTTGAGAATTATTCTTATGCAGAAAAGCTCATTGATGTGATCGATAAGCCTGTAAAGATAGTCCCACCAGAGAATGATGTTGAAGCACCAATGTTTATCAGAAATACTTGGACGAATGCCTTGCTATTAAACGCATCATTCTCGCTTCTATTAGTTCTGAACGACAGAGGAAACATCAGAATACAAATCCAACTGCAATCATTGAATATGTTAAGAAGATGGTTGATACACAGTTGGACATTGAAAACTCTCCAATTGGACCCCATGCTAATCATGTGATTGATCTTACCGAAGAACTTGAGAAGTTGGGTACAAGCTTGGTAAAGAGCTTTCTAAAGATTTGATTTTACAGTCAGTATATGATGCTGAATGTTTTTACTATAAGAAGAAAGGGCATTGGAAGAGAAACTGCAACGAGTATCTTGCAACTCTAAAGGATAAGAAACAAGGTGAGATATTAATAAAAAATGTTTTCAAGGTTTCTTTAGCTACTACTAATTCTTCACTGTGGGTATTAGATAATGGCAGTGGTTATAACATCTGCAATATTTTGCAAGGGTTCAAGATAAGTAGGAGGCTGAAGAAAGGAGAAGTTAATCTACAAGTTGGAAATAGTACAAAAGTTGCAGCCATAGCTGTAGGATCAATATCTTTAATAATGCCTTCGGGCAAAGTACTTATGCTGGATGATTGTTATTATGTTCCTAAATTTGTATCGAACATAATTTCAACTTCTATGTTGGACAAGCGTGGGTTTCGCATTAACATAGGCAATGATATTTGCTCTATTTATTATGGTGATGATTTATATGTGAATGGATATCTCCAACATGATGTTTATGTCTTACCTAATGTGAATGCTAATTCGATTATGCATGTTTCTAGTCTTAAGAGGAAAAGAAATAATCAAGTAAATCATACATACCTTTGGCATTGTTGGCTTGGTCATATTAGAGAGAAAAGAATTAACAAGTTATACAAGGAAGGGTACCTAGATAAGTATGATTTTGAATCATATCCAACTTGTGAATCTTGTCTCAAAGGAAAAATGATCAAATCTCCATTTACTGGAAGTGGAGAAAGAGCTTCTGAATTATTGGGACTAATTCATATAGATATTTGTGGGCCATTGAAAAGTCAAGCTAGAAGTGGATATTCTTACTTCATCACCTTTTGATGATATGTCAAGATATGGATTTGTGTATCTTATGAAACACAAGTCTGAATCTTTTGAAATGTTCAAAAGATTCCGTAGTGAAGTTGAGAAACAGACTGGTAAAAGTATTAAAGTACTATGGTCTAATAGAGGTGGATAATATCTTAGTGAAGATTTTATTAGGTATCTCAAAGAGAATGGGATTCTCTCACAGTGGACACCTTCAGGAACACCACAACACAATGGTGTGTCTGAAAGGAGAAATCGACCCTTATTAGATATGGTAAGATCTATGATGGGGTTCACTGATCTTCCAATAAATTTATGGGGATATGCTTTGGAAGCAGCAACATACTTACTTAATAAAGTTCCTACTAAGTCATTCTTTACAATACCATATGGGATATGGAAAGGATGTAAGCCTAACTTTAAACATATTAAAGTTTGGGACTGTCCAGCTTATGTTAAGAGATTGCAGTCTGATAAACTTGACTCAAGATCTGATAAGTGTAGGTTCATTGGGTATCCCAAAGAAATAATGAGATATTATTTCTATCACCCTTCTGACCTTAAAGTGTTTGTGGCTAGAGGAGCAACCTTTTTGGAAAGGAAATTTCTTTTGAAAGGAATTTATAGTGGAGAAATAGAACTTCATGAAATTCAAGAAATTAATGAATCAACACAAAATCAAGATCATGATACAAAAGTTCAAGAACCTTTATTGGATATTTTGAAGTTGACAAGGAACTTGCCATCTTCAATGGGTTGAAGTTCAAGAACTAAATGTAGTTCATGAACATATTAATGAACCAACTCCAAATCAAATTGAACAACAACCAAATCCAATACAAGGTGAGAAAGTTGTACAAGAACCCTTTAGAAGGTCTACACGAGAACATCATGTACCAACTAGATTAAATCTAATGGTACAAGATGATATATAAAATGAGGTTGATCATAATGATGATGACCCTAAGACCTATGAAGAGGCGACACAAGGTTCTAACAATGAAATATTGCAAATGGATGTGAAACTAGTTTTCCTTAATGGTAAGCTAGAAGAGGATGTGTACATGACACAACCTGAAAGTTTCACATCTCCGTCTGATTATAATAAGATTTGTAAGCTACAAAGATCCATTTATGGACTAAAGCAAGCTTCTCGAAGTTGGAATATTCGCTTTAACAAGACAATTGAAAAGTTCAATTTTGTTAGATGCGAAGAAAAAGCTTGTGTGTACAAAAAGGTTAGTGGGAGCACAATTATATTCTTAGTACTGTATGTTGATGATATATTGCTTATAGGGAATGATATACCGGCATTACAAAGTACCAAGATTTGGCTATCTGAATAATTCTCCATGAAAGACTTAGGAGAAGTAGCTTATATATTGGGAATAAAGATCTATAAAGATAGATAGAGGAAGCTGCTTGGACTTTCCCAGTCTTTGTACATTGATACCATTTTGAAAAGGTATAACATAGATAATTCCAAAAGAGGCTATTTACCGATAGGCACTGGAATTACTCTCAGTATGGAGGATTGTCCTAAAACACCTGAAGAGAGAGAACGCATGAGTAGGATCCCATATGCTAGTGCAGTGGGAGCTATCATGTATACCATGACATGTATACGTCCTGATGTGGCTTATGCACTAGGAGTGACTTAAGAAGGACTAAAGACCAATTCCTCATCCATGGAGATTCAAAGTTGAAACTTGAAGGTTATACTGATGCAAGTTTCTCTTTAGATAAAGATGAGAGCAAATCTTTTTTTGTTATGTATTCACCTTAAATGGTGGTGCAGTGAGTTGGAAAAGTTTCAAACAAGCCACAGTAGCTGATTCAGTGACTGAAGCATAATATATAGCAGCTAGTGAAGCTGCTCAGAAAGTTATTATAATGATCCGACCGGTCGTTTTGAGAGTATTAGCCTCGAACCCCTATTTATTGCTCCCTCTATTTCATTCTATGGTTACGTGACTCACTGGGAGATTTGGTTTTTGGTTTCAGAGTGAAATGGGACACATAGTCCTAAAATGAAAGTTTAAGTCGTAGGAGTTTACCATAGTTTGATTTGTGTGAAGACGACTCTGGAATGTAGTTTTGACGGTTCCTATAACTCTGTAGGGTGATTTTGGTCTTAGAGTGTGTCCGGTTGGTGATTTGGAGTTCCGTAGGTCGTTTCGGCGTTGTTTGGCAAAAGTTGGAAAATTGGATGATTTTTGGAAAGTTTGACCGGGAGTGGATTTTTTGATATCGGAGTCGGATTCCAATTCCGTAAGTTGGAGTAGGTCCGAAATATCAATTGTAACTTTTGTGCAAAATTTGAGGTCAATTGAGCTTGATTTGATAGGTTTCGGTGTCGAATGTAGAAGCTGAAAGTTCTAAAGTTTATTAGGCTTGAATCGATGTGCGATTCGTGTTTCTAGCATTGTTTGATGTGATTTGAAGGCTCGACTAAGTTCGTATTATGTATTGGGACTTCTTGATATATTTGGTTGAGGTCCCGGGGGCCTCGTGTGGACTACGGATGATTAACGGAACAAAAATTGGACTTAGAACAAATCCGGAAATTTTTGCGTTCTGGCGCAATCACACCTGCGGAATTTTGCTTGCAGGTGCGAGCTCGCAAAAGTGAGCGGATGAGCGCAGAAGGGGGGCTGAAGAGGGTGGCCAGTGGTCATAGGTGCAACGAGGAGGTCGCAGAAGCGGAGTCACTTCTGCGGAAGGATGATCGCAGAAGTGGAAGAGAGGTTGGGGAGGCCGGTCCGCAAAAGCGGACGAGTTTGCGCAGATACAAACCCGCAGAAGCGGGATTTGCGACCGTAGAAGCTGTTGGTCAGCGTTACTGATTTTTCGCAGATGTGGTTGGCTGATCGCAAAAGCAGAGCCGCAGGTGCAGTAGTAAAGTCCGCAGATGCGGATTTACTAGGCAGAAAAGGGGATTTTCAAGGGTTTGATTTCATTATCCATTTTTGGACCTAGAGTGTTCGAGTTTGTGGCGATTGTTCGAGAGATTTTCAGAGAAAATATTTGGGTAAGGATTCTTGACTTATTTTTGATGAATATCCACTAATCTATCACTAATTTCTTCATTTAATTAGGGATTTGGGTTGAGAAATTTGGAAAAAAATGGTGAAGGTTCTTAGACCGAATTTTTGGGTTTGGAAAGGCAATATGAGGTCGGATTTGAGTAATTCTTGTATGGTTGGACTCGTTATCGAATGGGTGTTTGTATTTTGTGATTTTGGTCGGGTTCCGAGACGTGGGCTCGGGTCGACCTTTTGGGGAGATTTTTCAATTCTTTGCTAAAGTTGTAGATTTATTATTTAAATTAGTTTCTTATATTTATATTTGTAGTATGTAATTGTTTGGCTATATTTGAGCCGATTAGAGTTGAAAAGTCGAGGGAAAACCATTCTTATTGATTGAGAGCGAGATTTGAGTTAAGTAACTTGTCTAACCTTGTGTGGGGAAAACTCCCATTAGGTTTTGGTACTGCTATGGTATTTGCAATACGTGAAGGCTGTGTGCCCGAGGTGACAAGTGCATACTCGAGTTAAATATAAAAAATCCGGTTCTTGCTAAGTAGTTTCCTTTTTAATTCCTTAACTGAGTTACTCTAGCATGTGTAGTCATCATGTTTAGCCTAATCTCGCATGTCTACGTGTCTTATCTCTTACTTGCAATTTGTGCAACATGCTTAGTTGGATTTCCTGCTTCCTTGATCTTGTATTCAGTCCTTAACTGTGGGATTCCTTGCTGTAATTTCATTGTCTCAGGGTTACCTGTTGTATATTCACTTTTGGGACTACGAGGCGGTACCTCGGGAGCGCCCCTGTTGCATATTTACTTTTGGGACTACGAGGCGGTACCTCGGGAGCGCCCCTGTTATGTATTTACTTTTGCGACTACGAGGCGCTACCTCGAGAGCGCCCCTATTGTTTACCTCTCTTTGCTGTGTTGTTATCTTTATGTAATTTCTCTTTATTCACTTCTCAGTCATTTCATTGTGTTATTATCTCTTCTACCTGGTTTCCTATTATTTCTAGTAGGACCCTAACCTGACCTCGTCATTTCTCTATTGAGGTTAGGCTTGGCACTTACTGAGTACGGTTGTGGTGTACTCATACTACATTTCTGCACATCTTTTTGTGCAGATCCAGGTGCTGCTTATCGGACTAGGTACCAGTGAGATAGCCCGTACGTGGAGACTTTAAGGTACATCTGCTAGCTTCCGCAGACCTGGGAGTCCCCCTCTATCTTTATTGTGTTGTTTTCTTTATTTTCATTAGACTCTGATGTATAGAGATACTTAGCATTTTTTCTTTAGAGCTTGACTTATTTCTATCGGGTTTTGGGAGTTGTAACTATTTTGAATCGCAGTTCTTATTAAATTCAGATGTTGAGGATGAGTTTCAGCTTTATTAAGTTATTTCGCTAAATTATTAGGCTTATCTAGTCTTAGATACTAGGTGCCGTCATGTGACGACCCAGCTAGTCGTCTCATGAGTTACCGCTCCGTTTTCCCATTTCTACCTTACTATGCTTCGTTCACCGTGTTTTATGTAATCACGTTGAATAGTTTGCGTTCGGAGTAGATTTGGAAAGAAATGAGACATTTAGTCTCTTTCAAGAAGGTTTATGTTGTAAAAGTCAACCGGATATTGACTTATGAGTTAGAGGGCTCGGATATGAATTCTAACAATTCGGTTAGTTTCGGGAGGTGATTTATGACTTAGGAGTGTGATCGAAATTGGTTTTGGAAGTCCCGTGTAGAATTAGGCTTGAATTGGTGAAGTTTGAATTTTGGCGATTTCCGGTTGATAGGCGAGATTTTGATCCGAGGGTCGGAATGGAATTCCGAAAGCTGTTGTAGCTTCGATATGTGATTTAGGACTTGTGTGCAAGATTTCAGGTCGTTCGGACGTGGTTTGGTTGGGTTTAGGTCAAAAGAGTGATTTAGAAGATTTTTGAAATCCTTAGGCCTGAATCCGACGCGAATTGGTGTTGATAGGTTGTTCTGGGCGTTCCGAAGGTTGGAATAAGTTTGAATAATGTTATGGGGTAGGTTGGTATATCTGGTTGAGGTCCCAGTGGCCTCGGGTGAGTTTTTGGGTGGTTAAGGATTATTTCATCGTTGGAAAGAAAACTTGCAGAAAAACCAGATGCCGAGAATGCGGTCGCATTTCTCAAATGCGGACCGTATATCTCTCAAAGAGATCGCAAATCCAGCCAGATTTTTGGGAAAATTTCATGTTAGAAATGCGGTAGGAAATGCGGTTGCATTTCTAACATGCGGACCGCAGATCTTACATTGAAATCGCAGAACAAGATAGTGTTTTGGGAAAAATTTTAACGACAAGAATGCGGTAGAGAATGCGATCGCATTCTTGAAATGCGGACCGCAAACCATGCCTCACACTGAATTTGCAATGAAGGCTAGGGTTCAATCTGCGATGGTTGCGTCCAAAATGCGGACCGCATATCTGTTAAGCGACAGATATGCGATCGCATTTTAACCCTGACAGGGGCATTTTTGTCTCGATTTTTGACCTCGTTATAAATAGAAATCAGTACCCATTTTCCATGCAAAACCCATTTTCGTTACCCAAAAAGAGGAACACCTCCAAATACCATAAAATCACAGCAAATCAACCTCAAAACTCTATCCAAAAGAGATTTACTTGGACAAATTCTTAAAAGAAGGAGTTTTGGCCATCTTGAATATAGTTGGAGCCATAGAACTTGGATTGCAACTAATCTTGAAGGGATTTTTGGAAGATTTTCAAGGGAAACATCGGGGTAAGTGTTCCTAACTCAATCTTGGTCAAATTACCCAAACCTATTGCTATTCTAGTATGTAATTGGTGATTTATGATGGAAAATTTGTGGGAAATCCTTAAGCTTAGATTTTAAGACCTGGAGGTTGAACCGATGTCGGAATTCGATAAATCTTGTATGGTTGAACTCGTGGGAAGATAAGGAACCCGTTGAGATAAAAATTACTGAATTTCGAAAAGTGGGCTCGGGGCTTGGGTTTTGCTAATTTTGGGATTTCTTAGTATTATTGATTATTTTCGCGTGGACTTTGTTACCCCTGCATATTGTGACATATTAGTTCTAATTCTGGATAGATTCGACGCGCGCGGAGGCTAATTCAAAGGGCAAAGGCATCGCGGGCTAAGAATTTAGCCGGTTTGAGGTGAGTAGTGGTTGTAAATGATGTTGTGAGGGTTTGAAACCCCGGATTTACACATCGTAATGCTATATTGAGGTGAGGCACACGCTCGATGATGAGCGTGGGGTCGTTTACTACTTGGGATTATGACTTGGTCCGTTCCGATTGATGATTTTTACTACATATTTGATTGAAAACTTATTTGATATCATCATGATTTGGGCTGATTTCCATATTTGGGCTTCGTGCCGGTTATTTGAACCCTTCGGGGGTATTTATCACTGTTTCCTCACTGTTTTGATTCATTACTTAAACTCAGTCATGTTATTTTCTACTGTTTTACAATTCAGCCACTTTTACTCAGTTTTGAGATTTAAATGACATTTTAAATGGGATCGAGTGGTACGCCTACCACAAGATATGATGTAAAAGGGATCGGGTGGCACGCCGCCACAAGATATAATGTAAAAAGGAACGGGTGGTACGCCTACCACGAGATATAATGTAAAAGGGGATGGGTGGTACGCCTACCATGAGATATGATGTAAATGGGATCGGGTGGAACGCCGCCACGAGATATAATGTAAAAGGGGATGGGTGGTACGCCTACCATGAGATATGATGTAAATGGGATCGGGTGGCACGCCGCCACGAGATATAATGTAAAAAGAAACGGGTGGTACGCCTACCACGAGATATGATGTAAATGGGATCGGGTGGCAAGCCTCCACGAGATATAATGTAATTGGGATCGGGTGGCACGTCGCCACGAGATATGATATGGCGCTTGGGCCGTAAGGGGCCCCTCCTGGAGTCTGTACACCCTCAGTGAGTGCAGGGTATCCAGTGTGATGTGAAATATAGCCCGAGGGGCCGATGTTATACCATGTGATATGCCCGAGGGGCTGATACTGTTTTATGATATTGCCCGGGAGCGTCTTTTTAAAAGATACTGAGCCCGAGGGGCGGTTTTAAATGTTTTATTTTACTTCACGTCATCTACTTGAAAGACTTACTTGTTTCACCTGTTGAAAGGAGTTTCTACTTGATTCTCACCGATTTTCTGTTTTAATGATGTTTTATTGCTTCAATATGGATTGCCTTGTGCTTTGTGTGTGGTTTCTGCTTTCCTCCATTATTTATGATTATTACTCACTGAGTTGGAAGTACTCACATTACTCCCTGCACCATGTGTGCAGATTCAGGCATTATTGATTCCGCTCCGGGGCATTGACTACGACTGTCAGAGCGGTGACTCAGAGACTACGAGGTAGCTGTTGGCGTCCGCAGCCCCGTATCTCTTTTATCTTGTTGTTTCCACTTTCTTCAAACAATTGTGCCAGAGATATTGTAATAGTAATCTTATTATTAGGATTTCATTAGTTGCTCATGATATTGTGACACCCCGGTTCAGGCTGTTGTCGGGAGGGTTAGCTATGTTTCTGCAATTTGCTGTTATTAAAATATGTAAGTACTGTCATAACTGCTTAAATCGAGTTATAGTTAGAATTGGCTGGCCTTGTCTTCACGAGAGGCGCCATCACGACCGGGTTTGGGATTCGGGTCGTGACACGTCATGACATCCCACGGAGAGAAATTGGGATCGTGACAGCTGTATGGATGAAAAAGTTCTTAACTGAACTTGGTGTGATTCCTTCAATAGAAGGTGAAACTTCATTATTGTGTGACAATACTGGAGCCATTGCTCAAGCAAAAGAACCAAGAGCACACCAAAAATGCAAACACGTTCTGTGAAGGTATCACTTGATAAGAGAGATCATTGAACGTGGAGACGTCGAGATTCAAAAGGTTGATGGAAAGTAAAATGCTGCTGACCCATTCACTAAAGCTCTTGGTGCAAAGGAGTTCGACAAGCAAAAGTGAAAATGGGCATGAAGTACAAGAGCGATTGGCTCTAGTGCAAGTGGGAGATTGTTCGGGATATAGTAAATATGCCCTAGATTCAATATACTATTTGATGATTTGAACATATTTTTGTGAATGTTATTTCACTTAAAATATATATATATATATATGGCATTTGATATTATTTTATTGTAGTTATTATTAATTGCTTGATTAATTTAATAAGGTGCTTGATTAAATTTTGAAACTAGTCGTTGTGATGGAGACCATGATAATGAGAGTAAAGTCTCTTATAATTTAATCTAAATTTGTTCTTGATCTTAGGATTATTAATTTGGACATTAGTAATCCGGTCAGATCAATATTTATGTGATCGTCTTTATGGGATAAAGATTAGTTGATCTCATTAACTAAATCACATAGATAGATGATGCATATGGAGATATAATCATTGAACCGACTCATTGGATAATTTCTGATGGTTAGAATTACCATAAACTGTCAATAGAATGTTCTCTTGAAGAATCTGATGTAAGAATTTCCTTTGACCTGAGATCGTCATAGTAATTGACAAGTTATTTATTATGCTTTGATACTAGATACCTATGACCCTAGGGCGATAGTTGAAAGGATATTGGATATGATTAAATGCTTGTAGAATTAGTGATTGATCAAGATGGAATCTGTCAACTCTTGGTAATGAGTTCAAGCTCCATGTTGTCATGAATTATAAACGACCAGACGATGACCTTGGCTAGGGCAATGGAATGAAAGAAGAAAAGAGTTTCTTAGGTTATTCAATGGTCAATTATATTTGACATGAATATATAGTTGGTCGCCTATTAGGATTTGACAGTTGAACCATATCCTAGGGTGACCCAGAGCTATAAGGATAGAAGGAATTAGTACATTATTCTTTTACTGGTTCTTGAGAGTAAATTGTATACTTCATGCTATCCAGTCGTTAAGTAGTGTTGCTAGACGCCACCATTGATTAGTATATTGATATGATCAATTTACTACCGGTTTAGTATTGAAACTATGGGGTCGCACATTAACGAGTGTTCTAAACCTTGCTAAAGGATTAATTATTTTATTGTTTGGTAATTAAATTATAGAATTTAATGAGTCAAATAATTTAAATTATTAGTTCAAATCAAATATTATTATATTCTTTGCTAGCACAGAGAATATAATTAATATTGTGAACAAATTAAAATTTTCTATTTGGAATAGAAATTTAAATTATATCTCTTGGATGAAATATATATGTAATATATACTTGATATTCATAATTAATATTTAATTTATATAAGAAACGTACACAAATACTAATTCTTTATTACGTAGAATCCAATTTAGAGTTGGACTGGAAAAATTCATACGTGTCAGCATCTTCAATTTATTTAGAATGGGATTAAGGCAAACTTTAACATTGGACTTCATGGAAAGTCCATTTACAATTCGGTTGACTCAAACCATATTAAGAATGTGTTTTCGATTTTTGTTTAAGTAAATCATCACCTCAATTAAATAAGAAAATGGTTCATAGGTGATGTTATATAAAGGGTAATGGAGAAAATTTGTCGAACTAAGTCTTGAGAAGAAAACCTACTTTATGAAAGTAAGAGTGCAATACAAAGCCAAGAAAAAAAATACAATTACAAGAAAAGTATTTCTTGTTCTTCCACTACCAAAAACCGGTGCAATTGCCGTGGTTTTATAATGGTGGTTACATGAAACCGCCTCAATACACAAAATATTACGGCTGTTTTCAAACTGCCATATTATGAATTTACAAAATAAGATGATGATTAATATCGGTCCCTGTCTATACTCTCATAAATTAGAAAACTCCACCCCACCTTTTCCCACTATCTTGCTTCCAATAAATGCTATTTTTATCCAATTTGCATCTGTCCCACAGATCGCCAAATTGCCATAGCCGGCGACTCACTCTCCTCTCTTAGTCTCCTCCTCTTCTTGGAAGCTCTTCGATAAAGCTGGCAAGAATTTCACTAATCTGCGTCGTGTCTTTGATATATGTTGATCAATTCACCTAGGTACTCTCTAATTCTCGCTCCTTTTTGCTTATGTATGTTTGTATTTATGTGGATATACGATTACTTTATTTTTTTCACGGTGGCTCATTATGTAGTTGTTGGATCTGTGCTTAGCTTTCTTCGGTTGGAGATTTTAAACATCTTGTGTTGTTAGGAACAAATTGCTTTGTAATTAAAATTTTCTAGATTTTTTTTTTGGTTTGGTTAGAACTTGTCTATCAGTTTAGGGTTAAGAGAAGTGAGAATCCTTACGGTGTGTCTAATTTTAACATAGAATACGGAACAAGCAAAAAGAGTTTGTGAAATGTAAAAGATATAAAGAAAAAGATTCAACGAATATCTGACGGTACTTGTTTAAAAGAATTAGCCTTGATTTGAAATGTGAAAAGTGAGAACTTGTGTGTTGCTTATGTGGTGCTCAGATGGATTCACTTTTATTAATTTTGCAAGATGAAAAGTAAAATTTATTACTTGGTGTTTGAAGTTGGCACTTCTTTTTTAGATTGACCACTAGAAGTTGAATTTGACACTTTTTTTAAAAGGATTATTGATTGCATTTCTATTATTGGGCATTTGAAGATATATTAACATGACAGAGCAGAATGTGTATAGAGAATTATATAGAGGTCTTAATTAGTTTGGGATTGAGAATTAGTCAACTGGTTATATCAAGAGCTGTGTCAGAAGTGATTTTCATGGTCATCTATTTCTGCCATATATTATTATGTGGATTAAGGAACTTCAAGGATTGACTATGCTGCTTAAATTAATTTTAATATTATCTATTAGAATTTCCGTTGTTAAAGAATAGTTCAAACTTCAAATATATAAATAAATATATATTCATCTACGGTAGGAAAAAAAAAAAAGAGAACAGAAAGTGTTAGCTCTTTCTCGCTCTCTCTATTCATTATCGCTATTGAGAGGGGTGTTTGATAAGATGTGGAGGAGTATACTTGTACAGTAGAATATGAAATTTGAGATACATTGACATTCCTATAGGTTGTACGATTTTGAAAAAGATGATTTTCACAGATAGTTATGTATAAAAGTGGCAATATCATCACAAGTGACCACTCGCTATTTAGTAAGGAATTTTTCAGATGAAGGTCTGCAACATATGTATGTTTGATAGTGTAGGACATGGTGTAAATGGAATGCAAAAAATGTGAAAAAAAATTATAAATTGAGGAGAAACTACTGGGTGTGCTGTAAGGATAATTACAGCAGTTTGGACCGCCACAGTTTCAATTTGTGATTCCAATATGTAGTTTTGGTGGTTTGAAACCGCTAGTTTAAACAATATAAAACCGCCACTTTATGTTATATTCAATTGCGTCGGGCTTTGGAAAACTGCCATATATTTGTGGTGCATTCGATTTCGGTGTTTTCACTAGCCGCCATTACTTGTCCTAGTGGCGGTTAAAAATTGCCGTAATACGCAAGATATAATCGCTGCAAATTCACTGTCTTTTTGTAGTGTTCTACCTTTGAATTGAGATTTTTGAGAAAAATTTTAACACAATATTTTGTTCAATTTCTTCACGGGTTTCACTGATCAAAGAGTTGATAGCAGGATTGGTCTCAATGTGGATACGCATAGAGTCTTCGCACTATCGAAGAATTTTTGAAACGAGACTCTCTTCACCAGGTACGTCTCAGATCCGATCTTTGACATGTAAATAAATTTTAAACACGAAAAGGTCTGCCTAGGATTGTTATTGTCTCCCGCTGCATGTTACAAACATCTATATGCCATCTTTCACATAAAACTCATTTTTTCACTCAAACTTATTAAATCGAGCAATGCTCTTACATATGATAAAAGGACAAAGAACAAGTCTATACACTTCATAGTTTTACTTTATGTATTGTAAACCCCAATTTGTCACAAGTATGCAAATATAGATAATGAACTTTGTGTGTGTAATGGTAAAAATAACCAATCTATGAGAACGAACCGTTGAGCTATTAACCATTTACCATGGTACAAAATTGGAAAATGATATATTTAGCCACTAAAACTTTTATATGGACAAATCATGACGCAAATGTCACGATCTCAATTCACCCTCCGTATGATGTCGTGATGGCACCTAGTCTCTAAGACTAGGTAAGCCTAACAAATTGCGGAATAACATAGTACAAAACAGAAGCTTAATTCTCAACACATGAAATAAATAAAAAACTGCAAATCAAAAATTACAACTCCCAAAATCTGGTAGAAATAAGTCAAAAGCTTCTAAGAGAAAATGCTAAGTGTCTCTATACATCAAGTCTAAAGAGAATACGGGAAACAACATAATAGGGATAGAGAACTCCGAGGTCTGCGGACGTTGGCAGATATACCTTGAAGTCTCCACATACAATTCAGTTCACTAGTATCTGACCTAGTAGGAAGAACCTGGATCTGCACAATAAGATGTGCAGAGTATAGTATGAGTACACCACAACGGTACTCAGTAAGTCCCAAGCCTAACCTCGATAGAGTAGTGATGAGGTCAGGTTAGGGCCCTACTGGTTTAAAAGAAAAGTAAGGTAGAAGATATAATAATATTTGAAATGACTGAGAATTTAAATAATGAGAAACTTCTAAAAATAAAAGCTCAGCAATTAGAAGTAACAACAGGGGCACTCCCGAGGTACCGCCTCGTAGCCCAAATGCAAATATGCAAAACAGGGGATCTCCTGAGGAACCGCCTCGTAGTCCCAAAGTAAATATGCAATACAGGGGAGATCTCCTGAGGAACCGCCTCATAGTCCCAAAGTAAATATGCAGTACAGGAGATCTCCCGAGGAACCGTCTCGTAGTCCCAAACCAGTAGGACCCCGAACCAGTAGGCAACGCCAAACTAGGGCTGTAGTCAAAGCAGTCTTGAGCTTTTGAAAGCTCTCCTCACACTCCTCGGTCCACCTGAATGGAGCACCCTTCTGGTTCAATTTGTTCATAGGTGCTGCAATAGACGAGAAACCCTCTACAAATCGACAATAATACCCCACCAAACCAAGAAAACTCCGAACCTCCGTAGCTGAGGATGGTATGTGCCAACTCTGCACTGCTTCAATCTTCTTCGGATCTATTTTGATCCCCTCACTCGGTACTACATGACCCAATAATGCCACTAAATCTAGCCAAAATTCACACTTCAAAAATTTTGCATATAACTTCTTTTCTCTCAAGGTCTGAAGCACAGTCCTCAAGTGCTGCTCATGATCCTCTTGACTCTGGGAGTACACCAGAATGTCATCAATAAACACAATGATAAAGGAGTCAAGATAGGGCTGAAATACACTATTCATCAAGTGCATGAATGCTGCTGGGGTGTTGGTCAGCCCAAAAGACATCACGAGGAACTCGTAATGATCATGCCGAGTCCTAAAAGAAGTCTTTTGGATATTTGGCTCCCGAATCTTCAGCTGATGATAGCCTGAACGCAAGTAGATCTTAGAGAACACTCTGGAACCCTGAAGCTAATAAAATAGGTCATTAATACGTGGCAATGAATACCTGTTCTTCACTGTAACCTTGTTCAACTGGCGATAATCAATACACATTCGCATAGAACCATCCTTCTTCTTTACAAACAAGACAGGAGCACCCCAAGACCACACTAGGCCGAATGAATCACTTATCATGCAACTCTTGCAACTGTTCCTTTAACTCTTTCAACTCTGCTGGGGCCATAAGATCGGGTGGAATAAAAATGTGTTGAGGGCCCGGTAACAAATCAATGCCAAAGTAAATATCTCTGTCGGGCGGCATTGGCCGGAAGATTCGCCGAAAATACGTCTGGATAATCCCTCACTATTAGAACTGACTCGACGGTAGGAGTGTCAGCACTAACATCTCTCACATAAGCCAGATACGCATCACACCCCTTCTCAACCATTCATTGAGCTTTAAGAAATGACACAACCCTACTAGGAACGTGATCTAAGGTACCTCTCCAATCTAGCCGCTGTAGACCTGGCATAGCCAACATCATTGTCTTGGCGTGAAAATCAAGAATCGCATAATAGGGCGACAACCAATCCATGCCCAAAATAACATCGAAATCCACCATACCGAGCAATAATAAATCGGCTCTAGTCTCAAAATCACTAAGAACAGTCAAACACGACTGATATACACGGTCAACAACAATAGAATCACTCATGAGTGTAGACACATAAACAGGTGAAATAAGAGAATAAGAGGATATATTCAAACACGGCGCAAAATAAGATGACACATAGGAATAAGTGGAGCCTGGATCAAATAAGACTGATGCATCTCTATGATAGACCAGAAAAATACTTGTGATAATAGAATCTGATGCAACTGTCTCCGTCATAGCAGGAAGGGCATAATATTTGGCCTGGCCTCCCTTCTAGGGTGACCTCTACCTGTCCGGCATCCACCTCTAGCTGGCTGTGTAGATGGGGTGGTAGCTAGTGCTAACCATAGCCTAAGGACCCAGTGGAGCACGTGGTGCCTGAGAAATCTGTGGAGGTGCACCCCTCTTAAATCTAGGGCAATCCCTTACCAAATGACGAGTGTCGCCACACTCAAAATAAGCTCTCGGAGGATCCTGGGGCCTACTAGTAGCCGTAGCACCGCTGGCGACTGGAAGTGGTAAATAAACAAGGCGACCCATATAACCCTACCTTGACGAGCTGCCGTTGGGGAACGAGTACCACTGTAAGTGCCAGACTCTCGAGACTTCTTGGCCTCTCTATCCTCTCTATCCCGAGTTAGCATACCATCCAACCTCCTAGTAATCCTACTACCCTCTGGTACACAATATCCATCTCTAATTGCTCAATATAATGCTGGGGTTGAGCCCCTCAATAAATCGACCGACCCGCTCTCGAACCGTAGCAATCAAGGCTGGTGCATGCCTGGCAAAATCACTGAATCGGACTGCATACTCTGATATAGTCATAGCACCCTGGCGCAACTGCTCAAACTCTACGCGTCAAGCATCTCTGAGACTCTGGGAACATACTCCCTCAAGAACATATTTGAGAACTGAGTCCAAGTGAGTGAAGCTGCCTTATCCGGACTATCTAACTCGTATGCACGCCACCACTGATAGGCCGCTCCTCTAAGCTGGAACCTAGTGAAAGAAATCCCATTAGTCTCCGCAATGCCCATAGTACGGAGGATAAGTTGGCACTCTTCAAGAAAACCCTAGTCATCCTCTGATGCCAAACCACTGAAAGTAGGAGGGTGGTACTTCTTGTACCTCGCGAGTCTGAGCTGCTCCGCCTTAGAAACTGTTGCCCTAACATTGGGCGGAACTGGAGCTACCGGCTGCATCGGTATGATCTATGGAACCTAGTCGATTTGAACAGTTCCTCTGGGGTACCGGCGACCGGAGTCTGTGCTCCTCCCCCGGCCTGAGATGTGGCAGGAGCAAGTGGTATCATACCTGCTTGAGCCAAGGTGCTGAACAGGCTCAGGAACTGGGCTAGAGTCTCCTGGAAGGCTGCTGCAGTAACATGCATCTCAGGTGCTTGTCCTCAAACTAGATCTACTGGTGGCTCCTCTGTAGCAACTCGTGCGGGTGCTCTGGCTGCACCACGTGGACGTCCTCGGCCTCTACCCCGGCCCCGGACTCTAGCAGCCCAACAGGGTCGCGGGTGCCTGGTTATCTGATCCAGCTGTAGGTGTCCTCACCATCTATAAGAGAATAGAAATACAGAAATTTAGAATCCGAAACCAAGATCTCGCACGATAAGGAATCAAAGAGTAAAGCTTTTCCTAACAGTTCCATAGCCTCCCGAAGATAAGTACAGACGTCTCCGTACCGATCCGCAAGACACTACTAAACCTACTTGTGACTCATAACACCTACGAACCTAGAGCTCTGATACCAACTTTCCACGACTCCAATTTTCCTCCGTGGGATGTCGTGATGACACCTACTCTATAAGACTAGGTGAGCCTAACAATTAGCGGAATAACTGAATATAAAGCAAAACTCAACCTCAACATCTGAATTTAATAAGAACTGCGATTACAACTTCCAAAACCCAGTAGAAATAAGTCACAAGCTCTAAAGAGAAAATGCTAAGTATCTCTATACATAAGAGTCTAATGAAAATAAAGAAAACAACATAACCGGGATAGAGGGGGACTCCGAGGTCTGCGGACGCTAGAAGATACACCTTGAAGACTCCATGTACAGTCCAGCTCACTAGTATATGGCCTGGTAGGAAGAACCTAGATCTGCACAAAAAGATGTGCAGAGTGTAGTATGAGTACACCACAACGATACTCAATAAGTGCCAAGTCTAACCTCGTTAGAGTAGTGACGAGGTCAAGTCAGGGCCCTACTGGTTCAAAAGAAAGTAAGGCAAAAGATATAATAATATTTAAAATGACTGAGAATTTAAATAACAAGAAACTTCAAAAAATAACAGCTCAGCAATTAGAAGCACCAACAGGGGCACTCCCGAGGTACTACCTCGTAGTCCCAAATGTAAATATGCAAGACAGGGGGATATCCCAAGGAACTGCCTCATAGTCCCAAAGTAAATATGTAATACAGGGAGATCTCCCGAGGAACCGCCTCATAGTCCCAAAGAAAATATGCAATACAGGGAGATCTCCCGAGGAATCGCTTCGTAGTCCCGAAGTAAATATGCAGTACAGAGGGATCTCCTGAGGAACCGCCTCATAGTCCCAAGGTAAATATGCAGTACAAGGGGATCTCCCGAGGAACTGCCTTGTAGTCCCAAAATAAATATGCAGTACAGGGGGATCTCCCGAGGAACCGCCTCGTAGTCCCAACGTAAATATGCAGCAGATAATCGAACCGAAGGAACAACGAATTTACAGCAAGAAATCTTACAGTTAAAGCTTTAATTAAAATCAAGGGAAGCAGGTAATTCAGCGAAGCATGCTGCACAAATTGCAAGTAAGAGCTAAGGCATGTAGACATGCGATACTAGGCTAAACATGATCACTACATATGCTAAGGCAACTCAGTCAAGGAACTTAAAAGAAGACAACTCAGCAAGAACTGAAGTTTCCATAATTAGCCCATGTACGCACTCGTCACCTCGCATACATGGCCCTCACATATCGCAAATTATTACAATAGTACCAAATCCTAAGGGGATTTCCCCCACACAAAGTTAGACAAGTCACTTACCTCAAATCTCGCTCAATCAATCGATAAAGATACCTTTCCCTCGATTTTCCGACTCCGAATAGCCCAAACTAGGTGGGAAAATCAATGGGGAAACAAGATTATTGATCAAAAATAAGCACAAGGGGCTTACCTCAAGAAATCCCTCGAAAATACTCTCAAGAAATCGCCAAACCCGAGCTCAAAATGTCCAAAATGACAAAATGTAGGAACCCACTGTTTTGTACACTGCCTAGAGGTTCCGCACCTGCGGAATTATAATTGCTTCGCGGTTGTTATTTCGCATCTACGCTCTCTTCTCTTCTACGGGCAGGAGTCCGCTTCTGCGGACTCGCTTCCCCTTCCTCCGAATCTGCGATCTTGGTGTCACTTCTGCGGACTCGCTTCTGCGAGGTCCTGTCCGCTTCTGCGGACTTCATGCTTCTGCGATGCCCTTCTCGCTTCTGCGAACTTGCACCTGTGAGCCAATTTCCGCAGGTGCGATTACAGCAGAAAGCAGAAAATTTTTAGCTATGTTCTAAGTCCAAATTTAATCCGTTAACCACCCGAAAATCACTCGAGGCCTCCGGGACTTCAACCAAATATATCAACAAGTCCTAAAACATCATATGAACTTAGTCGGGGCCTCAAATCACATCAAAAACACAAATCGCACATAGATTCAAGCCTAATGAACTTTAAAATTTCGAACTTCTACATCTGACGCCGAAACTTATCAAATCAAGTCCGATTTACCTCAAATCTTGCACATAAATCGTAATTGACATTACAGACCTATTTCAACTTCCGGAATCGGAATCCGACCCCGATATCAAAAGGTCTACTCCCGGTCAAACTTTCCAGAAATTATCCAATTTTCCAACTGTCACCAATTGTCGCTAAAATGACCTACGGACCTCCAATTCAACATCCGAATATGCTCCTAAGACCAAAATCACCTTATGGAGCTATAGGAACCGTTAAAACTCCATTCTCGGAGTCGTCTTCACACAATTCAAACTACGGTCCATTCCTATGACTTAGACTTTCATTTTAGGAACTATGTGTCACATTTCACTTTGAAATAAAAAACAAATCCTCCCGGCCAGTTACGTAACCACAAAATGAAATAGAGGGAATAATAATTACGGGTTCGTAGCTACTACTCTCAAAACGACCGGCCGGGTCGTTACAACAAATACTTCTATTTTACAAGTTTACAATAATAAATGTATAACAGCCACAAGCCAGTGTGGAATTTTGTGGGCCTTACTCCTATTTTCTTGGTAAAATGACACTGTATAGCCGCGGTAAAAATAATAACCGAAAAAATTATATAAAATTTGTATATTTTTTGTACATATACATTCTGTATGTTATACAAAAAAATTATATAAATTATATATACTTTTCAGCTAACAAATATAAATAATTTCTGGCGCAGACTAAAAGTGATAATACTCCTATTTTCTTGGTTACTAAAATTGGGCCTCAAGCAACTGGACCGCGAAACTGGTGTTCATTTCATGGGCCTGAGGTATACTGTTCACGGACTAGAATCCACTGTTGCACCAAACAAATAAAGTAGGCAAGTAACTACTTTTCTGATGACTGATTACGATTTAGCCACAAAAAGTAAGGGTAGGCATTCGGGCATTCGAATTGGATATAAATTTTTTAGTTTGAATTTTTAATTTTTTATTTAAATAAATGATAATTCAAATTCAATCCAATCCAATCCAATCGAAATAAGTTTGGATTGTACTGGATTGAATTTTTTTAAGTTCGATTTCAGATTAATCGTTTTAGATATTCGGAATTTTGGTTTTGAGCCTATAAGTTGACTTGCTTTTTCTTCTTACAAAGTGAATATCAAAATGAAGTATTCATGTTACTTTACCTTGATAGTTCTTCATTTTTACCGTAATTATCCAAATAAAGTATTCATACAACTAATAAAACCATTATCAAAGAATTGCAACAAAGACTTAATATTACCGTAAAATTAACAATTATAGAACCATGTCCAAAGAAAAAGTATTATGAGAATTACTTAGTATTAGTATTGAATATATGAGCTAGTATTGGACATATGGATAATGGACTAATGTCTAATGAATAGCACCAAATATAAAGTATAAAATATTCGGATTTTTGGATATCCAAATTGAAATACCAAATCTAATATCCAATCCGAAATAAAAAATTTTAAAAATTAAATCGAAATCTAATCTATAATTCAAAAGTTCAAAAAATTTTAAATTTCGAATTCGGCCAAATTATGCTCCAGCCTAACAAAAAAGGAAGAATACATAGACAAGCGTTCAAACTTGGAACCAACGACCAGTTATACACTTTATCTAGTCTGGTAACGACTTAGACACTTTTACTCGGCAGAAGTATGCCTCTAGGACATATCGAAACTCGGCGGACTACATGCATGAGAAACACTCATGGCCAGTAACAGAACCACGTGTACTCAAAGAATATCAACAGGTATTCTTTCATTGATAAATTATATTATATAATTAGGTAACTTTTTAAATATATATACACTATATATTAATATTATTATAAAAAATTATAATTCCGCCAATGCTCATAGCTGACATGTCAAATAAGCCATTATGACATGTGTAAAGTTGACCAAAAACTGCCACGTGTAGTTAAAAAAATTCCAAAAAGCAATTCTAAGCTTCCATTTACTTTCAGTCATGCATACGATTTCCCAGAGCCTTAAATAGTTCAATAAATAGAACACAAAATTGAGAGTATTCCAATTTAGCATTAGGGTTTCCGGTTCAGGCCTGTCAATTTTGCTCCTTCATCTAATTTTTCTCTCTACTTAGTGTATAGTGTAAAATATACTATATTACGTGGCTGCCTAAAAGAGGGACACGTAGAACCTAAGATGGGGATAGTCAAAATCGAAGGCAACGGTCTCGTCTGTCACCAGAAAGAATAACTCTCATAAGGATTCAATAAATACTCTTCGCCCGATAACATTTAATTGAGAATATTCCACAGCATTAAGTATGTTGCCCGTTACAAGGAATTTGGCATTTATGCTCACCATTACATCTTCATCAATGGCCCTCATAATTGATATTAAAGAAGAGCACGATCCTTGGACCTCCTTTCCTAGACGTAGCTATAAATAGTAAGCTTTGTTATCATTGTAAAGAAAAGAATTTTCTGGCAAACTAATACTACAATCTGCTCAAAGCTCTAATCAATTTTATCTTCTTATTTTTCTGTTCTTATTACTATTGCTCCTGGAGGCTTCACTACCAGAGTCTTTATTTCTGTCATTTCATCTTCCTATCAAGACTAAGTGTTATGTGTTTCTTCAATTATCTTATTATTTCAAGATCGAATTAATTCACTTGTCTAGAAACCACGTATAAACTTAACTGTACCGTTTTACGGGTAAACAGTTTGGCGCTCACCGTGGGGCCTAACAGCCGTGCAATTAAGTTGATTCCTGTATTTTTTACTAACGTGTTTTGATTATTTTGTCTTAGAAGAAATCATAAGAAATTGCAGATAACAGTGTAACAACACGCACAATCCCAAGGTTCGAGGGGACCAACCTCATTTCGAGGACTCAATCAGTGACCCCACAATGAGGGGAATGACGGCACGTCGTTGCATGACAGGCAATATCCTCGACATGTTCGGGAGATGACTCCTGATGATGCTGAGGAGGAACATGTCGTTGACGCGGTAAGGGTTCTGACGAAGTTGAAGCAGGTGTTATCGGGGGCTTTGAATAATGCGAATAGACGAGATCTGGTTCCTCCCACCGCTCCTGCGAATCAAACAAAGCAAAGGGTCGACAACAACACCCCGAGGGGTGATGTTGGCTCCGATGGGACT
>MCJB01035372.1:117274-134544 GCA_002018475.1 Nicotiana obtusifolia | reverse complement strand
GGAACGATATGAGGATACGGCAACAATGACTGTCACGTCGACCAGGAAGCGAAAACTGGAAACATAATTGTATCATCAGGACCGGATACTGCGCGACCAACCCCGTAGAAATAAGTTATACAAGTTAGCCACAGGTAATGGCAATTTCTTTTTTAGCATAACGAATGCTTATGTTCTTTTCAAAAATAGAAGGAATAAAATGAAGTCCTTTTGTTTTTATCTTGTTTCTTATCTGAACGATGAATTAACTTTGTCTTTTGAAAGTTAAACAAGTACTTCAAATGTTAGTGCCGCAATGAACAAGAGATGTCCTCTTCAAGAGCACCGTAAATATAAGAGCGCCCTCTCTTATAAAAATCCTCATTTTAAGGGGTTGATTTCGGAAGAACTCATGCCAACAATGAAAATGCTTTCGGAAAAAATACACGCAAGTCTTCACATAATAAGATGCAAATAACAAAACTTGCACGAAACTCTTAAGCAAAAAGAAGAGAATGCAAAGATTAAAACTTGCATAAATATTCAAACGAAGGAAAGACTCAAACAATACTTGAGCAAAAAGATGTTTTTATTTACAATAACATGCCAAAATGGCACAAATACAAGAATTATAAAAAGAAAAGAAAAGTTAAACTGCAGCATCTCCGGAACCCAGAGGAAGAGAAGTGTTTGCGCCCCTAGGGGAAGTGGATAGATCCGCCAATGGCTCAACATTTTGGCTTTCGCCAGTTCGGCCATCAACATTTTTGTCTTTCGCTTCCTCTTCAGTTCCCGAAGTTTCGGAACCGGAACCAGAAGAACCGGAAGAAGCAGGCTCTGTCGGGAGACCGTTTTTAGCAGCCAATTCAAGCTCACAGGCCTTAGCAATTTAAGCATCAAAGTCAATGATACCAGCTTTGCCCTCTTCCAAGGTTTTTCTCCTCATGATGTACATAGCATAAGTTTTCTCAAAGGTGAGGGAGGTTGCGCAGTGCTTAAGTTCTTCTTTGAGTTGGGTTACCTCGGCAGAAAGGCTTTCCCAGGCGAATCTAACGGATCTAAGGCTAATATCAAGGTCGCAGACAGTTGAATCAAAGAGCCTATTTTGCTCAATGGCTTTCCTATACTTCTCTCCAGCTGGGTATGTTTCGCCCCCGCAGCAGAAAGTTCTTCAATTTTGGAGTTCAAGGTTGCCTCTAAGTTAGTCAATCTTTCTGCGAAGGCAGCCTCACGATCGGATGCAGCAAGAACGGCGTTATGAACTTCAATCCATTTGGCCTTAGCCTCTTCAAATTGAACCCTCAGCGGGATAATCGCTTAGCTAAGGGTCTCCACTTCTTGCTCGCTTCGCTGCAAACGAGCCTCCAATACAACAGCCTCAGTGTCTTTGTGCTTCCAGGTCTGAGAGGCGAGCGACACTTTTCTCCCGCTCTGCCAAAAGCTGATCTCGTTCGGAGGTAATTTCTTCCTTCTCACGAATCAACCTCCGAAGGCCCTCGGTAGCAAGAAAGTTGGCCTACAAAGCAAGATGGCAAAACTCAGGATATTTTCAGGCAAAAATAGAAGAAATAACAAATGAAGAAAAGAAGGTACCGCTGCGACGTTGTGCATGGCGTTGTTCAGCTTTGTTCAATAAACACTTTCCCGAGAGTTCCTGAATCTTTTCCCAATCTTTTTCTGAAGCCAAAGGTTTCAGATAATTAGCAAGCTCTACCGGCCAGTATAGCAAATTGCATCCTTCTTTGTGGATCTTCAAAAGGGGCAGCATAATTTTGTCCCAAATTCTCATGAACTGGGGATTGGGGAAAAGGAACACCTTCTTCGTAGTCAGGCACGACCGGTGGAAATAATGTAGCAGTTGCTGGTGTTGGTGAAGATGGAGATGAAGAGAGAGAAGCAGCTGCAGCAAACACAGTGCTAGTTGTTGGTTGCTCATCAGTCAAGGACGGAATGGACCCGGTACTCAGCCCCAAAATACCAGGCGCGGTGACTGCGACACGAAAGCGAGAGTTGGCATTTTCTACCATATCATATTCCCCCAAAGTGCCGAGACATCATCCTCGGATGGTGTAACTAACTCGACAGGTTGAGCATTCTGTTGAATTGATGAGGATCGTCGCCTTCTATGTAGAGAAGCTCCCCCATCACTAGCTTCTCCATCATCGTCGATCATCACAGTGTTTATGACCGGCCGGGGAGGAGGGCTAGTCACCACAACTACCGGAGAAGATTCGGGGGCACCCCTCTTATTCTTTTCCCCAGCCGTGGAGAAGCATCTTCTTTTTGGTTGTTATCCTTTGGCCGGGGACTCCGTAAAGAAACACTTGTGCCCGAAGCAGGCCCGGAGACACCTGTTTGAGTAAGCGCCTCCTCAAGCAGTCTCGCCGCGTCAGCAGGATCAACCAAAATGTCCTCCTCGGGGACAACAACAGAGCCTGCGGGTATACCTGATTTCAGAGAAAAGATAGAAGGGGTCAATCAATTTCTTCACATAAAAAACCGAAACAAGGTGAGTCTGAGTTACCATGATATTTGGCAACTTCCACTGGTATTTAAGGGCTAGTTCTTTCAACATGCGGGTTTCGGGCCTAGTGGCATCCAAGATTTTCTGGACCCGCCGGTCCAAGCCTTTAACCATCAGTGGGACCTATCGAGTTGCTGAAATAGGCGATAGATGGAGGATCAATATGGGTATAGAAGAATACCTAATAAAAGAAATATAAAAGAAGGAGCTTACGAGTGGCGGTTCCATGCTTTCGGAAAGGATGAAGCCATTGCCGAAATGATGTGGTTGATGGCAACTGCAACAAACCATCCACCCACAGTCGCTGTCATCATCCATGCTAGATAACATAGCATCGTGGCCACGTTTGCTTAAATTTATCATTCCCCCGCGGAAGATTTTGGGGGAATAAAGATTCATCACATGAGCTAAAGAAAGCTCTTCTCCAGTCTCTTGGCACAAGTGTCAAAGACAGGCAATCGTCCTCCGCACAGAAGGACTTACTTGTGCCAAACATACTTGATAGCGGAGGTAGAACTCCGCAATAATGGAGTCAAGATCTCCACTCAAAGAGAACGCACCCAAAGTAAGTGGATATGTGTAAAAATATGTAAAACCCTCCTTGGGAAGGGTCACTCTCTCCGATAGATCAGGAGAAACAATATCCAAATTATGGCAGCGATAGTCTTCCATCACAACTGAAATACTGAAAGAAGGGATGGAAGAAGGATATCTCCCAATAACCCATGTGCGAGGGAGAGCTGAAGGAGATTTTTCTTTGAAGTCTTTTGTTGTAATAAGACTTCTAGGAATGCTGGAAACCACCGTTAGAGGAGCAGCATCCTCGGCTTTGTTCTTGCCCTTTGAAGAGTTAGCGTTCTTTGAAGAAGAAGCCATTTGGACGAAAGAAAAGCATTTTTGTTTGAAGGGAGTTAAAGAAAGGTTTATTAACAACAAAAAAGGTTTTAGAAAACTTGGAAAATTATGGAGTATAAGGGAGAAGGTTCATACGTATAAGTAAAAGTTTTGGCGGCTAAATTCATGGCCATGATTATCTCGATAATCGGCAAAAGTTGTACTGAATCGTGGGATGAGGCGTGTTCGGGGCATTGAATGCAAGAGATGTGCGTCTAATAAACCGTCAGAAGCCTTCAGAGGGGATCATAGTAATTCCCGCCAAAAGAGTATTTATACAAACTTCCCGGTGATACAAAGTTATATCACCGGAAAATAGGGAGACTATCTATATAGGGTAAAATATGCTATGTTAGGTGGCCGCCCAAAAGAGGGACACTTGGAACCTAAGACGGGGGATAGCCAAAACCGAAGGCAATGGTCCTGTCTGTCACCGGAAAGAATAATGCTCATAAGGATGCAATAAATACTCTTCACCCGGTAGCATTTAATGGAGAATATTCCATAGCATTAGATACGTTGCCCGTTATAAGGAATTTTGCATTTATGCTCAACGTTACATCTTCATCAATGCCCTCATAATTGACATTAAAGAAGGGCAAGATCCTAGGACCTCCTTTCCTAGGCGTAACTATAAATAGTGAGCGCTGTTATCATTGTAAAGAAACGAATTTTCTGGCAAACTAATACTACAATCTGCTCAAAGCTCTAATCAATTTTATCTTCTTATTTTTCTGTTCTTATTACTATTGCTCCCGGAGGCTTCACTACCAGAGTCTTTATTTCTGTCATTTCATCTTCCTATCAAGACTAAGTGTTATGTGTTTCTTCAATTATCTTGTTATTTCAGGATCGAATTAATTCACTTGTCTAAAAATCACGTATAAATTTAACTGTACTGTTTTACGGGTAAACATTAACCTTACAAAATCTTGTTCGACTCGGTAAATTCTTTTACCTTATTACTTACCAATTATTCTATTAGTATCACGACTGACAATAGACAACCGCAAGAGAAACAAAATCAATGCTGTTGTCAGCGTTAATGGCAGTGTAAATAAATATAAGCCAGATCTTATACACTGTTCTTTCATATGGAGTTTGAACTGTCACAATTCGACAAAATGCGATGAAGTTTAAATTGTGCTTGTTAAGTAAATCAAATAAGTTGTGATAAAATTTCGAACTCGAAGTATAAATCTTAAATACTAAAGCATTGTGGATAATAATTTTCAAGTCGCATATAAGCATCTAATCAGCTGTATTGTGTCTAATAGATTTGTATGCTGAACAATGTGAGGTGTAAGAAACAAAAGAACTTAAAAACAATAGATTGTGTTAGGCAATAATGAACAAAATGGTGCAGTGTAACTGATTGGCATGACGCACACTCCAAACGTTGTTAACTTGTGTTAGCAATTTCTAAGCCCCTTCCTTATCTTACAAGTTCAAATTATCAGTATATGTATCTCTCTTCATTTTTTTTTTTTGCAGTCGGTGATGTTGGTATCAATTTCTGCATACTTCGTAAACTTTAATTAATATTTACACCTTTCACTAGCATAACTATCAAATAAATTTGCTTACCAACACTTATATGAAAGGTAATCACGTGTTCTTTTTTCTACCCACTAATTGGGTGATTGTTTTTATAAGGAAAAATATGTCAACGAGAATATATGTAGCTGGTCTTAATTTGTTTTGGACTGAAGTGTAATGATATTGGATAAAACTTTATCTACATCTCACGTTTACATTAAATCAATAAATGCAAGATATATATATATTGCATAAACACCTGTTCTTTAATCATGATTAACTAATGTATATTATATTTTTCACTTTAATTTTTAGAGTTATTTGATTTAGGGTAAAAACATTTAAGTGCCCGTAAATTTTTACAATTGTGTTGTTGATTGGGCGACCATCGTTGACAAAATTTTTAAATATACCTTGTTGGAAATGGTAATAACCAAAAGTCACATTTCGGGCATTCTAGTCAATTATCTGTACCATAATAAGGGAAAGTGCACAAATAACTATTTTCAAAGATGCTATTTAGAGATTAGTCAGTACTTATTTTATCATAAATTTTAAATTAAAAATCTCAACTTCAGGACAATTTAGGATATTTTTGTCCTGAAAAATTAAACTGAAAAATTAAAATTTGCACTGATTAATTCCTAAATAGCAGCCTTTTAGAGTGGCTATCCGGTGTCATTTCTACCTATAATCGTCGGCTTCGATAACGGGTTAAGATTTTAAGTGGCACACTTAAGAATTAATTGTGATCATCATGGTACAACCTGCTAAACAAATTAAGGATAATGCTTCAGATTATTCATCTACATACTAGGTTAATTTTGATCCTTAAATGCTTTCTGGGTTTTACAGTTTATGCGAATCACTTTAATGTACAAAATGCTGCCCTAAATTCTTTATTTTGAGTTCAACTTTTATAGTCTCGTGGTGTAAGGTTTTTGCACATTATATAGTTAATTAACAATCAACTCCAGGTTATCGTCTCTTACTTAGTTAATACTGCTAATTAGTAACCTTGAAAATAACCTTGGTATACAAGTTAAACTAAAATGGTAGTATATACATTACACCAGAGGCGGATCCTTTTGGTTCCTACAATGAATAACAGTTTTAACGATCCGATCGGTCGATTTGAGAATTTGCGTCTCGTTCGGTAGCTTAAGATCTTGAGCAGCTTCGTATTATGTGTTAAGACTTGCGTGTGTGGACGAGTTCGATTTTCAAATGATTCGGAATTTGATTTGGAGGAACAATTTTTGTTTTAGAAGCTTAAGCGGTAAAAGTTGACCGGAGTTTGACTTTTGTGTAGACGATTCTAGAATGGTGTTTTGACGATTCAAATAGCTTTGTATGGTGATTTTGGACTTGTTTCCATTTGAATTTGGAGGTCCGTAGGTTAATTTGATGCATTTTGGTAAAAATTAAAAAGTTGAAGGCTTGTAAGATTGAGAGGTTTGACCGGGAGTTGACTTTGTTGATATTGGGGTCGGATTGCGATTCTGAGAGTTGGATTAGCTCCGTTATGTCATTTGGGACTTGCATGCAAAATTTGAGGTTATTTCTAGTATGTTTCGGCGCGAGTTGTAGAAGTTGAAAGTTCATAAGTTCATTAAGCTCAAATTGAGATGCATTCATAGTTTTGACATTGTTTGATGTGATTTTAGGCCTTGAGCAGGTCCGCGTTATGTTATGGAACTAGTTGGTATGTTCAGATGGGATCCCGGGGAACCCGGATGTGTTTCAGAAGAGTTTCGGATGGTTTTCGTGCTTTTGGTCACGTCTGTTTCTAGTGTGTCACACCTGCGCATTTTGGAGCACAGGTGGAGCCGCTTCTGCGAAGTTGCTGTCGCTTCTGCGATGTTGGGCCTGGGCGGGAGTTGCGCTTCTGTGGGTTGGCAAACGCAGATGTGTGGCCGTATCTGCGGTGTGCCCATCGCATATGCTAGTTTGTGGCTCTGGGAGACTGTCCGCTTCTGCGGTTCTTGTCTCGCTTCTACAGTGTCGCAGGTGTGACCTTCCTCATGCAGATGCGAAGCTCCGGCTGGTAGGCTGTTGTCACAGATGCGTGAATTTTCTCGCAGGTGCGAAAGCGCAGATGCGCTTCTTTGTCCGCAAATGCGGAAGTGCTAGGCAGAAAGATTTAAATTCGAGGGTTTGATTTCATTATTCATTTTGGACATAGGGAGCTCGGTTACTAATGAGTTTTTGTGGATTTTTCAAGAAATTCATTGGGGTAAGTGTTCTTTACCCGAATTTTATCTTATTTCATTTATCCATTGTTATTTTCATCATTTTATTAGTGATTTAAGTTGGAAATTTGGAGAAAATTTGTGAAAACTTCTTAGACTAAACTTTGGAGATTTGAAAGGTGATTTGAGGTTGGATTTGAGTAATTCTTGAATGGTTGGACTATTATTGAATGAATGTTCGGATTTTGTAATTTTGGTCGGGTTCCGAGACGCGAGCCCAGGGTTGACTTTTTGAGTTGACTTCTTATTTTTCTTCTAAAATTGGAGCTTTATTATCTGGAATTGTTTCCTATTTTTATTTATGATTTAAGTTATTTTGGCTAGATTTGAGCTGTCGGAGGTTGTTTCACACGAGAAGGTCATTTTAGAGTGTCGGTCTAGCTTCTTTGAGGTAAGTATCTTGCCTAACTTTGTATGGGGGAACTACCCCTTAGGATTTGAGTCATTTGTGCTAATTGTTTCATGTGAAGGTCGTGTACGCAAGGTGACGAGTACGTACTCGGACTTATTTGTGGGAATTTGACCGTTTTAGACTCTTAGGTTCTTATTTCATTAAAATGAAGTTATCTTATCATGTTAAATCCTCTATTTACTAAATTCACCCCTTTTGAGTCTTATTTGGAGTTGATTGATTCATGTTCTATCCTTGTTGCCAATAAACTCTTATATGCCTTAATTGAAGTTGTTGCCTCTTTTATTGCCATGCTGTCTTTTCCGTAATTGCTTAACCTTAATTGAAGTTATCATTATCTTTTCCGTAATTGCTTAACCTTAATTGAAGTTATCATTATCTTTTTCGTAATTGCTTAACCTTAATTGAAGTCATTATTATCTCTTCCGTAATTGCTTAACTCTAATTGAAGTTTTGTTATCCTTTCATTGTTGACTTATCTTTATTTGGAATCATTGATTCATGCTATCTCTCTTATCGTCGAGTTGTATTTATGTGGAATCATTGTTACACATTATCTCTCCCCTTATTGAGTTATTCTTGTTGAAACTATTATTACTTGTTGTGTCTTTCATCGTGAGCTCGTTCTTCCGTTTCTTTGTGTTATGTAGTTCTTATACTGATTTACTTGCCGTGCTCTTATATTATTGTTGTTGTTGTTGTACTCAGTGTTGTTGAGCCGAGGGTTATGCGTGGTTGTGGTGTAGAAATTTATTTGGAGGGAAAGTTGTGGCATATGGGTACATATGGTGAAAGCCCTTATATTGTGTTGTTGTGTTTTTGGCACACGCGATATTGTTGAGAGATTATCGGGGTGTTTGCACGTGAGTTGTCCGTGCTATTGTTATTATTGATATTTGCCCATGCGGCATGACGAGGCGAACTATATATATGGGTTTGTGCATGTGACGAGACAAGGTGGAATATTATTATGCACGTGCGACTAGAAAAGGCAGGCATTTACTTTATTATTATGCACGTGGCGAGATAAGGTGGGTTATGTCAGGAATTATTTGTGATGACTTGTGATGGCTTGGGGGGCATTGTTATTGATGATATTTGTGTGGTGGTGTGCCTACCTTGTGTGAGTTATACATTGTAATTTTGTGGTGATTGTTTCCTATGTGTCATTCATTGTCTCTACTCTTACTTGTTGACTTGAGTTGTGATAGAACACTTGTACAAGCATACACGTAATTAATCACCCATATCGGTTTAAGAAGATGAATCCTGATGTTATTGATCATTTACATGTATTCTCGTTTACTTGCCTTCTGTGTGAGAGTTGTCTAATTGACACATCTGTCCGTGCGGTCATAAGTCATTGTTGTTATTGGCACGTGAGTTGTCCGTGCAGATATGAGATACTGTCACTCCCTTGGCACGTGATTCGTCCGTGCGGTTATGAATTGTAATGTGGGTACAAGATGCCAAGTGTATTGGGACCCGTGAAATGAGACTATGAGGTGAAGTACCTCGGGGAAAATCCTTAAACAAATCTCGTGGGGAAGCGATTGCTCCTATTGAGTTGTTACTTGTTTTCTTTACTTAGTTTCACCGGACTTAAACTGTGTTCAGCTTACTCCACGTCATTACTCCATGTTTTGCTCACTGTTGGTAATTGTTGTTTCTAGTGTTTATTGCGAGTATAGTTTTGTTATCTTTACCATGCTTAGTTTTATATTGACATTATTTCCCTGTTAGTTTCACATTCATACTTGTACAGGTTGTTTAGTCTAGTAGGTGTCTTGACTGTCCCTCGTCACTACTCCTCCGAGGTTAGTACCGATGTGGTGTACTCATGCTACGATTTTTGCACATTTTTGTGCAGATCGAAGTACTTCGGAGTTGGTTGATCACTAGCTAGCTGTCGAGTTTTCCTGTGGAAACTCAAGGTATACCTGTCGTCGCGTTCGCAGGCCTCGAAGTCACCTTCTGATATTGTACTTGTACTATCTATTTCTATTCCTGAACATTTGTACTTAGAAGATTTTTCCTAGTAAACTCAGTAGAGCTTATGACTTATACTACCGTTTTGGGTATTGTATTGCACTCGGGATTGTTAGTTTACTATATAAATTTCAGTTTCATTCTTAATAGTTATTTCTAATTAAATTTTGTCATTTAATACTGTAAGTGTTAGGCTTACCTAGTTGTATGTACCATCACAATATTCTAGGGAAGAAAATTGGGATTGTGATAACAATTGAGTTGATAGTGAAATATTTACAAATATTTAATACATTCTTTAATACATATACGAGGTTTGTTGGATTCACGTGACCCCGTAGCTTATAAGTTAGGCTTTACACTCTCAATAATAATTGACAGTTTAACACAAACTAAAGATCTTAGATGTATTTGTTGATCATGCCATCAGTACTACTGCTCAACAGTTACCAGGAAAATGTGACGTAAGAGACTAATCAAACCCTAAGATCTCTAGCTACTTTAGAGGGTACGTGAACATAACTTCATTTCTCATGGATATATAAATTACTTTAGAAACCATGAAGAATAATTCGAATTCAATAAAATATAAGTAGGTAAATTGATCCTGGTTATTCGAAGCAATTCATCACATAAAATAAAACAAAGGGAGTACGAGTAAACGATACAAAAGATCTAATACTGGGGCATTGTTAAGTATAATAGAGCTAGCCATGTAGGTGAGATGCACCGAAATCAGTACTCTAGAAAGTTGGATTAATTAATAAAGCAAATACAAAATAATTGATACAACCTACCATCACCTAAATTCACTTAATAGAAGGGATGCATTTCTCTTCTTCCAGGATGATTTGAAGACATGAAAAAAATTGGTTGAGACACAGGATGACAGGGGTAGGCGGCTGCGCTTTGAAAGAAGTGGTGGCAGATCTGGTACTGAGTTGTCCTATTCGAAATAACAAAAGCATCTCTCGATATATAGGTTCATATCTGAATTGAGTTTTTAGAAAACTGTTCGAGTTTTATAAAAGATTTACTATCAAATCCCATAACAAAAAATCTCTGTATCTCACAAGATCTGCTAGGTGGCAGGCTTATCACCCTCAAAAGCTAATAGTCAATGGACGCCCATATTTGCCATAAGCAGAATAACCAGTTGTAGAAATGAACAAATAAAATATTCTTTTTTAATTTTTTGATGTAGCAAAGGATCAGACCAAGATGCTCGATTCTCCAAAAAAAGAGACTGACTCATTCGTTCAAAATTTCTTGATCTTCTTCATCATTATTATCCGCATGAACACCAAATACATGGTGATGATAATGATGATGTTTTGAGATTTTTAGGATTAGAATAATAATAGTAATGAGTAAAGGTGAGGCAGAGAACATTATGATTACTCGCGTTGAAAGGAAGGGCAGAAGAGTCACAAAGAAAGAAAAACCCTTCACGATGATTTTCGTGCAGAACCTCTTTGCTTTTTCACATAAGAAAACATTGTATGTTCCAATAAGGTGAAAGTACTGCGAAAAAATAATTTTTACATTATTATATCATTTAAATAGTATTTATTGTTAGAGTCTAACTTTTTTATACACACACACACACACAAGTATGAAGTACATCTACACAAAAATAAAAAATATTAAATGCTATAATAAATAATGATAATATAATTTTTTTTAGATAATCAATAGATAATTGTTACTTATAAGTGAGATTTATATTATTGACATAAGGCAAATTACCTACTACTTATGATCTATGCATATTAGTAACACTTGTCCGGATCGAAATGATAAGGATCATGCGAAAGTTAACAATGCAAATCTTGAATGATGATATATCAAATATTAAAGAGAAGCATAGTAAAAGAGGCATAATACTTTAATATGATTTAATCAATTGACCTGCATGTGAGAAAATTAATATAAAAAAATATAAAATCATCAATAGAATAATCTCCACTAAACAAGAATGTTTTAATGACCTCATTGTGTATTATTGTGTGAGAACAAATGATCTTCAATTTATAAAATTCTAAAATATTTTCCTCCAAGAATGAGGTTAATCAAATAGAAAAGAATTATATTTTACTTTTGAAAAAATAAAAATTAATTATGATAAAATTCAATTATAGTAACAAAATTAGGGTAAAACCACAACAGTTCTCCCTTATAGCCTAAATTTTCTTGAAAAACTTGATTCATCTTCTTCATATAATCTTCATCATTGTGCTTGACATGGTTAAAAGTAGGTATGGTTAAAAATTGAAGCCTTGTGCGTTAAAAGTGAGCACGAGTTAAAAATATTGGATCATATTAAAGTGAGTAGGATTAAAAATAAAGTCATGTGTGAAAAGTAAGTAAGGCTAGAAATGGAACCCATACGTTAAAAGTAAGCAAGAGTTAAAAGTGGAGTTCATGCTTTATAGAAAGCAAAACAATATTTTTTCGGACATAAATCTTCATTATTGTCAAATTGATTGTAGTTTGATCTGAACTCGCTGTGAACCTATCTTTAACCTCGCTATGATACCACTTATTGGGATCGAAATAATACGGCTTCATGCGGAAGATAATAAAGCAAACCTTAAATAATGGTAAAATTAGAAACAAAGAGAAATATACTAAAAGACGCATAATACTTTAATATGATTTGGTCAATTGAACTACATATGAGAAAACTAATTTTAGGAAAAGTATCAAAACTATCGAGAGAATAATCTCTCCCCAAACAAGGCTCTTTTAATGACTATATCGTGGATGTTATTGTGTTATTATGTGAGACGGAAGGATATTTAATTTAAAAAAGTCCAAAACTTTTTCTTCTAAAAAGGGATTGACCAAATATGGAAAATTTATATTTAGAAAAAATAAAAAGTCATCAATTATGGTAAATATTATTTTCCTACAACTTAGGCAAAGCTTCAAAACGAGTTAGAGAGAGAGAGTCTGGCGACGGAAGGCGATTAGAGAGAGAACCCACGAGCTCTAATGGCGACGCTGGCCGGCGCGTCACCGGCTGGCGAACCACTCCTCACTCCCTCTCAACCCCCCACCATAACCCCCAGCAACCCACAATCTTTAAATTACTCTCACATCCTAAAACCCGTTACACTGAACTCTACAACACATGCAAACCCTAGTTCGAGTTCAATCGCACCAATTCCTTTCAAGAAAGCAGCTTTTTTGCATGGACAACCTATCGTCAAATTCACAGAAGCAGAAGTGAATCGCATGAACTTAATTGAGGGGATATAGTATGCTGTTCTGAGAAAATTTTCATATGGCTGGCAAGACATCCAAGAACTGAGAAGAATCATTCCAGTCCAGTGCGGAATCAAAGGTGAATGCAACATAGTTTTCTTTCGTGATAAGCATGTTCTAATTAGATTAACCCTGTGGGAAGATTTTGTCAAAATTATATCGAAAAAGCACTTACTATCTCAAAGCTAAAGATGGCTATGAGTACCAAATGTGTCAATTAATATATGATGCTATTAAGCTTGGAGAAGAAACCCCAATGGCAATGGCATGGATATCTTTCCCACAGCTACTATCCACTTACTTTGTAAAGAATGTTTGTTCTCCCTTGCATCGGCAGTGGGTAATCCACTGCACCTTGACATGGAAACTATCAACAAAATAAGGCCTAGCTGTGCTAGAGTAAAGGTCTTGGTTGACCTTTTAGATGAATTGCCAAAAAAAATCAGAATGGATATTGAAAATGAGGCTACAGGAGAAATCAGAACAGAGTGGGTCAAAATCCAGTATGACTACATTCCCAAGTATTACAAGCAGTGCAGACTACAAGAAAATGATGTAGCTGAGTGCTGGAAATTACACCCAGAACTGCTATATACAGAGTCAGCCGAACAGCAAGAAACTAGAAGCAAAGGAGAGGAAAGTAAGAAGCAAAAGGGAAAGGAGAATACACCCCTGATGATCTTATCACGGAAAAGTTGTTGGCAATGCAAGCTCCCAATGGAAGGAGGTCAAGGATAACAGAGTGCAAAAACAAGCAAAATCCAAAGATAAAGAAGTTGAAGTTGGACAGGAATTGATACCAGCTAACTTGATCACTCAGCAACTCCAAATTTCCAATAAATTTGCTATATTGGAATTGGAAAACAGCAATGCTAATACAGACAGTCAAAGGGAGTTGATTGCAGAAGGCCAAAATAACCCCCCTGCACACACAAGCACAGCAGCACCCTTGCAACTAGTTGAAGAACCTACCTACTCTGCAGCAGCCGCCCCCACTCCGAGCACATCAACAGAATAAACCTCAAAAGGAAGTGCCAATAAGCAAATAGCAAGGGTAGAGAAGCTAATGTACCCACAGAATAATTGCCAAGCCCCAACATTGATGAAAGGAACAACAATGGAAGAGTTGCAGAGAAAGAAACTCAATCACAAGCAGAGAAAAAGAAAGACACCACAAAAGACTCCACTTACCATTGGGTGCAAAAAAACTTCCATACAAATAAGGTCACAACCAACACCTCTCATCAAGATGTCCCACCACAAGATACCCTGGTAGAAAGGAAAATGACCAAGACAACAAAGAAAAAAATAATAGAAGCAAAATCAGGAAAGATGCTTGAAAGACCACAAGGAAGTCCAGGAAGACTTTGGGCTGATCAAATTGAAGATGATTCAGAGGAAGGTGAAATTCCACAAGAAATGCAAAGTGAGGGAGAAGAAATTGATGAGGAAATAGAGGAGGATGATCAAAGTGAACATGATCCTGCCAATGACACTGCCACAGCAACAAAAAACAACAGCAGAGATAAAAACAATCAACTACTATTGACACACATCAACCAAGGACAAACCAGCACTGCAGCTCATGTAGAAGAAGCCAATGAGACAGCAAAGGCACACCTACAAGAGAAAGCAGACACAACTCAGAAAAAGAAGCAAGCTCAACAAAAAGACCTAATTTCACCAAGCTCCAAGGAGGAAAAACAAACAGCAGTAGTCAAAGTAAAGAATCTCAGCATCACAACAGCCGCAAGAGATGAAACAAATCAGCATGAGCATCTAGGCAAAGACCTAGATGAGGAAACAACTAATCAGATTTTCCTAAAGGTTGCCAAACAAGGAGACCTCTCTCCAACACAGATAGCAAAGATCAAATCAGCAACTAAAAGCAGGAAAAAGCAAAGCAAAGAACACAGCAATCCCTCTGCAACAGGGGTACAAACAAGAAGAGCCCCAACATACCCCAACAATCAATAATGAATGCAATCATATAGAATATAAGGTCTGTGAATACAATGCAAGCTTTTGAAAGGCTCATCACACTCTACAAAAAACATCACTTTGATTTCATTGGCATACAAGAATTAATGCAACAAGCAAGAAAAAAAGAGAGATACAGAAGGAAGATTGGCCTATCTTAAGTTGTGGTCAATGTTTCCAATAAAATCTAGGCATTTATAGAAGACACATATGAAGTCACAGTACTGTACGACATGGTACAATAGCTAACTCTGAGGCTTTTTTACACAGAAACTCAAGCGGAATTCATCCTCACACTAGTATATGCTAAGTGTACTCAAACTGAGAGAATAGAATTGTGAGATTCATTATATGACATTGCACAGGACATGACAGTTCCATGGCTGGTAGGGGGTGATTTCAATGTCATATGGGATGAAGAAGAGAAATTTGGAGGCTTCCCAGTGCCAATGAATGAAGTAGATGACTTCAGACACTGCATCAATACTTGCAACTTAACTGACCTTGGTTTCAAAGGCAGCATTTTCACATGGTGGAATGGCAGAGCAGAGGAAGACTGTATCTGCAAAAGATTAGATAGATGCCTTGCCAACACAGAATTCCAGCAAACTTTCCCAAGGCTAGAAGTCACTCATCTGTCCAGGATAAGCTCAGATCACAGCCCTCTCATGTTAAAGTGTGATATGGAAGCAATACCAATCAAGAAGCCATTCAAATTTCTCAATTTCTAGACCAAAGATGAATCATTCAAATCAGTAGTGAGAGAAAATTGGTAAGTAGACTTCTATGGTGAACCCTTCATCCTCTTCAATCACAAGCTCAAAAAGCTCAAAAAAGCTCTATCACTGTGGAGCAGAACAACTTTTGGAGACATATTCCAAAACATTGCAAACATGGAAGAGGTGGTTTTTGTTCATGAAAAGCAATTTGAGAAAAGACCAACACAACAAAACAAAGAAAGACTACAAAAGGTCCAAGCTCTGCTAATCAGGCACCTAGCAATAGAGCAAGAGTTCTGGAGACAAAAAGCAAGCATGGCATGGTTCAAGGATGGAGACAGAAACACCAAATTCTTTCATGCCCAAGTAAATGGTAAAAGAAAAAGGCTCCAACTAAGGAGAATCCAAAATAACCCAGGCAGTTGGATTGAGGAACAGGAGCAAATTGCAACTGAAGCTGTCAATTTTTATACAGAACAATTCACAGAGCCTGCAACACCAACCAACTTCAGCATACTAGATAACATCCCCCAATTGATGAGCATGGAGCAAAACTCAGAATTAATCAGGCAGCCCACAAAAGAAGAACCCAAGCAAGCTGTCTTCAGTCTAAATGGCAACAGTGCAGGGGGACTAGATGGCTACACAGGTGCCTTCTACCAAACATGTTGGGACATAATAGGAGAAGACATACAGAATATGGCCATGGCTTTCTTCTCAGGGAAACAACTACCAAAATGTGTTATACACACAAACCTGGTACTGCTACCCAAAAAGAAAGAAGTGACAACATTCTCAGACATGAGGCCCATTAGCTTAAGCAATTTTGTCAACAAAATCTTCTCAAGAATCATTCATGAAAGATTGGTGGAGCTGCTGCCCAACTTAATCTCCCAAGAACAAGCTGGCTTTGTTAAAGGCAGGACCATTGCTGAAAATGTTCTCCTAACTGAAAAAATCATCACAGACATCAGACTCAGAACAAAAGCTGGGCCAAATGTGGTAATCAAACTTGACATGACAAAAGCTTTTGACAGACTATCCTGGCTATTTTTGACAAACACTCTGAGGAAATGGGGTTCTGTGAGACCTTTATTGGCATGATCTTTGGCATCATTGGCAACAACTGGTTCTCAGTTCTCATAAATGGTCAACCACATGGTTTTTCCAAATCATCAAAAGGAGTCAAGCAATGAGATCCACTATCACCTGCACTATTTATTCTTGCCGCTGAAGCCCTCTCAAGAGGTCTAAATGCCCTGCACCTAAACCTATACTTCTGTGGCTATGGACTGCCCAAATGAAGCCCAAAGATAAACCACCTAGCATATGCAGATGACACTATCATCTTCACTTCATCTGATGCCACTTCCATACAACTGATCATGGAAACTTTAACTGCATATGAGACAGCATCAGCGCAGAGGATCAACAAAAGAAAATCTGCAGTGTATCTGCATCATTCAGCCAACCTTGAGGTAGTTACAAAAGTGGAAAGCATCACAGGTATAAAAAAGCAGGAATTCCCCTTCACATACCTAAGATGTCCTATTTTCTACTCCAGAAGGAAGATGTCACACTATCAAGAACTCATCAACAAGGTCTTAAACAAACTGCAATCCTGGAAAGGAAAACTACTCTCAGTTGGAGGCAGGGCAGTACTGATCTCACATGTCCCCCAGAGCATGCCTATATACATTCTCTCTGCTGTC
>MCJB01035372.1:100494-117180 GCA_002018475.1 Nicotiana obtusifolia | reverse complement strand
CCCCCCAAAAAAAATGTCATCAATAAACTACACAAGCTCTTTGTACAATTCTTCTGAAGCAACACTGTAGGAGGTAAGAGCAGGCACTGGGCTTCTTGGAACTCACTATGTATGCCATGTGATGAGGGTGGAGCAGGCTTCAAATCCCTACATGATGTATCTAAAGCCTTGTTCTGCAAGCTGTGGTGGAACTTTAGAACCAAGCCAAGTCTCTGGAGTGCTTTCATGAGCCAAAAATACTGCAAGAAGTTAAATGCAGTCATAGTTCCATGGAAAAAGGGATCAACCTATGGAGGAAAATGCTAGAATGCAGAGACATCATTGAGCACCAAATCATTTGGCATCCAAAAATGGGTTCTTCACTTTTTTGGTTTGATAACTGGACAGGATTGGGAGCACTGTACTTCACTGTGCCAAATGATATTGCAATTGATGAAACCATACATAATGTGTATAATGTACTCCAGGATGATGGACATTGGAATCTGGAAAAATTTCAGAAATCCTGCCCCAAGAATTAGCATTGCACATAGCAGAAAATGTCAAGCCACAAAATAAGGAAAACAACATAGATGTGTCATATTGGAAGCTAGAACCTCAAGGCCATTTCAGTGTCAAAACTGCTTGGGAGTATCTCAGAAAGAGGGATGAACCCAAAAGAGCATCAAAATGATTTGGGTGCAAGAGCTACCATTTAAGATTGCATTCTTCTTGTGGAAGGTATGGAAGGCTAAACTACCTTTAGATGACTTCATGAAGAGACTGGGATACCAAATCCCATCAAAATGTTGGTGCTGCACAGAACCAAAGGAAGAAATCATGGTGCACCTCTTTTACACGTCCAACACTGCAACCAAAGTGTGGCAATATTTCCTCTCAAGAGCAGGAATAAAATGGGAGGGCTTATCCTTTCACCAAGCAATAATCAAATGCTGGATAGTACAAGCAGTTCCCAGGCTTAAACCAGTTCTACAAGCTGTCCCATCCTGTATTGTATGGGAACTCTGGAAAAGAAGAAACAGCTGCCAGTATGGAGAACAAGTTACTACCAGTAGAGTCATCTATCAGATCTCCACAACACTACAAGCATTGGTCCAAACTAGAAAGCCAGGAATCAAGGCTCTTCACAAATAGCAGGACCTTCTGCACATGATGGAAAACTACATTCCAAGAGTAAAATACAATAAAGTAATTTGGGAATTCCCAATGGCAGGTTGGATTAAGATCAACACTGATGGAGCATCCAAAGGGAATCCAGGAAGGAGCTCAATAGGTTTTTGTTTGACAGATGAAGCAGAGGAGATCATATATGCACTTAGCAAAGAAACACCAGAAGGAACAAACATAACAGCAGAAGCAACAGCCATAGTAGAGGCACTAAGATTCTGCAGATCACACAACTACTCTCACATCTGGTTGCAAACAGATTCAATGCTGCTGAACAACACAATCAATGAAACATGAAAACCACCTTGGTGCATAACTGAGCAGGTAGAGGAGGTGCAACAAATGAAAGAAGCCCTCACACTCAAGGTGACACACATATATAGGGAAGGAAACAAGCTAGCTGACCACCTAGCAAACAAAGCACTTGAAATTGGAAGAATTGAATGTCATAATTTCTGGCAGTTAGATTCACAAGGTCGAAAGATACTAAATGAAGATAAACTCAAATGCCCATACATAAGAGTAAAGGTAGCAAAGTAGCAAAGGAAAAATCAGGACAGTGGCCACTGCAAAGAAACAACAGCCTAGGACCAAACAATGTTCTAATAACATGCTTTTCCTTTCTGCAGGCACATGGGAGGAACAAAGCAATGGCATCAACAAAAAGCACAAGAGGGATCAGGGAAGACTGGGGCAGAGATTTTACACTAACAGGCTGCTCTCTCTTGCGGGAAACATCGACCAGTTTTTCTTGGACCAGAAGAACCCCCAACCATTGCACAAGAGGTATGTCACACAAGCATCCAGGAAGCACCCCAAACACTCAACTCTGCCCCCACATGGTTATAGCAGGAACATAGAAGCAGAAAAGACCCCCTCAAAGACAACTCTCCTGGGGCTAGGTCACACAAGGCAGCATCAACAACACATGCAAATATCCATCATGATGCACTACAGGAACCAATCTACCACTTCAGAAGCCATAAGCAACATTCCTATTACTGCTATGGCATTTTGTCTGAGCAACAAGCACCCTTTACAACATCAGCAACATTTCAAGCTAACAAGCCACCTCATATTGAAAGAACATAGAGGATCATCTCAACAATATCTCTGCCAGCGACAGAAAAAACTTAGAAACAAATACTTCATCTCTCACATGCAGCAAACAGGACAAACTCAGAAAACACACCAGCTCCAGCAGCAGCAAGACACCAAAATGAATTCAACAACTGGCACATTACAGCAAAAAACTTGACAAGGTCCAGGTTATTGCTGCAATTGCAAGGTGTGGTATCAGCTTCAAGGGTGCTCAATCTCTTGCAATTACAGCAATCACCATGGACCCTCTGTGTCACAACACAACACTGGACCTCAAAAAATATCTCAATACACAGGAACAACAATGAGAACAACCAACAACATTCACACGTCACAGAGATACAGCCAAGAAACAATTCACAAAAGCAACACCCTGAATCAAACCTAAAGGACCACATAATCTTAAAGCAGCAAAATAACAGAAACACAAGCAAAAGTTACTCCACTGAACTCAGCATCTCATTCACTACAAATTTCTTGACAAGGTCCAGATCATTGCTGCAGTTGCAAGGTGTGGTATTAGCACCTCTGGTGCTCAATCTTTTGCCACTACAGCAATCATCTTGGACACCCCTAGTCACACTGCAACACTGGACACCATCTGGGACACCCCTAGCCACACTACAACACAGGACACTGGACTTCAATCAGCAACACAACAGTAACATGCCAAGCCAACAAACATCACAGGATATAAAAGCAACAACAAAACACTACAAGAAGCACCAGTCACACAGAAACAACAAAAAACACAAGCAGCAATCTCAAGGCAAAAATAGGAAAAAACAACAACACACAATGGAACACCAACCCAAGCAGACTCCCCAAGAAACACAGGAAACACACACACACCCCACTACAGCAGCTCCAGCAAACAATCAACAGAAGTACTCGACTTTTTGATCATCCATCAGAAAAAACAACCATTCTCTCCAATTGGAATAGCCATCTTCAGCATGCCTTTTCCTTACAAAGAAAAAGCAAAATTGAAGACAGCTCTCACCCTTTTGGTACTCCTTTGAGAACTCTAGAAATCACTTTTGAACACCAGATGTACATACAAGGGATCACATCCCAGAATCAAATACTAGAAGCAGAATCATATGTACTTTTTTGTATAGTTGACGTAGATCAATCACACTATGTTTTTGTTAATGCGATTGTCTATCAATATAAAATAGACAATCAACACATCACCATAGGTCTAACAACCCATCACATCTTAGACATATTTAGTTATCACTTTTGGATAACTAAGTGTAGAATTACTCTATCATTGGAGGTAAGGTTTATGTCCCCCTCCACTTTTGTATTTTGATCCTATTAATAAATTTTTATATTTAACCAAAAAAAAAATATTATTTTCCTTACCTCAAAAAGAGTAAATCCAAATTGATAAAAAAAAATCAGGCAAAACTCTCACAACACTCTATGAACTTTAGGTTTATCAAGTGGTACTGCAACGACAGAATTGTATAATAAGTATTTGCTATTTTAAACGATAAAATCTAGGTAAAATTTTAAAGTTGTATGACATTAATATTTCTTAAAACCCTTTAAAAGAATTTCTTAATGCAACCCCTCTTAAAATTACATCTTTCTTTTGAGAGCAAAATGTAATTTAGCTTAAATTTATACGATATTCTTCTCATTTTAGAACATTTAAAAATATTTTTGGTGCACTTCTCTTTGTATATGACTTGCAAAAATATAAATTTAGTTAACACACTTAACCACTTCACTAATATATTATATCTATCAAATTAGTATCTTAAGTTTCATATTCACACTTTCTCACAAAATAAAATAGATGATATTACTAATTGGTAAAATAAGATTATATTACGTGGGCAGCACAACGTACGATACGTGACAAGTATTTTTTAGTCAGCTCTAAGTTAGTCGAACCTTCTCTTATTAAAAAACCAGAAGGTCAACCATAGTATCTCCTGGAGTTAACATATCAGGACCCGACAATGTCATTCCGGAGGGAATCAGCTGAATAGTCAACAGTGTCTAGATAAGACGATTGTCAAATCAACAAAATCCAAAATATTTGAGAGGTAGTATTAACTATTTGGCAGTTACAATTTCACCAGGCGTGACGTACGGGACGAGTCGGTAGACACGATTTTACGGAACCGTTACATTAGGTTACACAATAAGTACTCCTTGCATTTGTAATCTATAATTATTATTTTTCATTTGTAATTATTAATCTTAATTACTTATATTGCTTCAGCAAAGATTTGTTTAATTGGATTTTTACAATTTCTTATGGACCTATTACACAAATTTGACTGATTTATCTAAAATTTAGGTTTTACGTTAAATAATTTGATGCCCACCGTGGGACCCAAGCAATTCTACTATTCATCCAAAATTATCAACTTTTATTAATCTTTGCTTGTTATCAGTCTTAGCAAATTATCATTGCTGAAGATCTACCAATTACATCAATTGAAAATCAACATGGCACTGTTGAACAAACTGAATAAAATAGAATACAGTCGTTACAATTAATCCCTTATTAAACTCCGAGGAATTCTCCATCGAATCGTTTAAGAGAACCTCACATCGAAAAATTGTAACTAGTGAAGCATCCGAATCTCAGATGGAACTAGCAACAAAGAGACTAGAATTAGCAGATAAATAAGGCTATTATTCCCTAAGTACAAATGCAAGTATTAGGTCACTGGCATCACCAAGAATGAAACTAGTTGGAGTTACCTAATGCACCTAGAAGTTCTAGTACCGAGGGACTCCCAAACACTATCGGTGCTGAAGGTTTATGTACAACAAATAATCCCGAATTACAAAATTCAATACTAATACAATAAACCCCGTTGAAATAGATCAAGAAGCAGAATGAACGCGTTGATCAAACCTTGGGGGTTCCACCTGTTATCAAGGGGATAGACATGGATAGGTACACTCAATAGTCTTGAAAGTCGAGTATGCCAATACCGAAGAAATTCAAATGTCGGATATTCTAAAGTATGATAGAACATTTGATTTCCAGGATCATATCATACCTTATATAATTGAAGTTAACAGAACAAAGCAAGATATCGAATCAGTACTCTTGAAGAAGCTTGGAGAAACATACAAAAGGTGCATTAACCTGGTATTCCTTTTTGTCCGAAAATTCAATTATGTTATTTGTTGAGCTTGCAGATGCTTTTCTTAAGGCACATACCGAAGCTTAGAAAGTTAAGAAGCAGACGAAGGATATTTTGAAGATTCAACAAGGGAGCATGAAGTTACTCCGAGAATTTGTGGACCGAGAAAGAATGTTGTTGCTTCTTGTTGTGGACAATTAGGCTGCAATAGCCTTTGTAAGATTGAAGGAAAGTCTACGGAAATTTTTACCAACAACCTAGAATGACGTGTATAACTGGTATAACACCAAACCACAAATAAAGGAGGAGATGGTATTTCATACTGATGTTGACAACAAGTCAATAAGTAGATACACTGATCATCGGGAGAGCACATCAAGAAAATCAGAGCCCAATCGCAGAAATTCGAGGAGCCGCTATGAGCCTTTCTCTGCATCTTCTCAATAGGATTCTGATATCAGAACAGAAACAAACAGGGACAACAGCGATACCAACCAAAAGAACAACACTGTTTTCTCAGGCTGGCAAGGAATTTGAGGTGCCAAAGCTTGAGAGTTACAACTTCAATGTTAGTATTTTCGAGTTGGTTTCCTTATTAAGAGATATAGGAGAAAATGTGAGATGGTATAAGGAAATGAGAATAGACCCTAATAAAAGGAGTCAAGAGTTGTAGTGTGAATTCACAAGATCATGGATACATGACCGTAGATTGCAAGTTTCTACAAAATAAGGTAGATTATCTACTTAAGAAAGGATATCTTAAGAAATCACTATATGAAGAACGTAAGTAACGAAGAACCTCCCAGTGCACTATCGCAAAGCCGCACAGTGAATGTCATCTTCGGAGGAGATAAGGTCAGCAACATCGCATACACAACTATAAGAAGTATGCCAAGGTCTGAATTACTCATGAAAAAGGCGTGAAAACATTAATTGGAGAGTGCATAACCTTTAATGATGAAGACGCCGATGAATTGATTTTTCCATATCACGACCCATTTCTAATCACTTTATGAGTCTCATATATTGATATTGATATTAAATGTGTTTTAGTTGATCCATGTATCTCTATAAACATCATGCGCCTGTGAGTCCTGGAAGAAATGCAGATGACGGATCACATCATTCTAATGGCATGAATATTTTTCGGAGCACAAGAAAATTACCTTACTTACTTTTGCAGCGGGTATGGTTAAAGATACCCCGTTCCAGGTGATACATGCAGCGATTGCATACATGGATCCATGACATGGATGTCGTGCCATCCACTTTATACTAGGTAATAAAAGTTCCATCTATGTGACAATTAGACAAATCAAAGGGGATCAAAGAGCAGCCCGAAAAGCAACTCAGTGCCTTTAGTAAACATCTTGGCTAAAGATGGAAGCGATGAATAGCAAGCAAAGCAATACGGTTCATAAAAAATCCATTACCCTCAATTGATGAAAAACAGAATAACACGAAATAGGAAGACTACAAGAATCTAGATGCAATTAGCGAACCTGAAGAACCAGATGCTACTAAGTTAACTACAAAATAGTTAGAGGCAATCATCGTCTTTATCGACTTTCCGAGAAAAAAATCTACATGGGTTTGGGACTCGACCCCAGACTCAGACATAAGTTAATTGAATTTTTATAAGCTTGCACCAATTGCTTTGCTCGGTACCATTCTGATATGATAAGTATTCTGTAGGAATTAATGTCCCACAAGATCATATTGACCAGCATCATCTACCGGTCAAGCAAAATAAAAAAAAGGAAGATTGGATCAACGCGAAATAAGGCTATAGAAGAAGAGATATCTAAGCTATTGGAGATTGGATCAATCAGAGAGGTCAAGCATCCGAACTGGTTAGCAAACATGTGGTAGTTCCAAAAAAAAAGAATGGGGCAAATGGAGAATGCATGTTGATTATATAGACTTGAAAAAAGATGCCCAAAGACTCTTTCCTACTATCACACATTATGCCACTCATGGACGCAACTGTCGGGAATAAGCTGCGGAGCTTTTTAGATGCATATTTTGGGTATGATAAAAATGGATCCAAAAGATGAATAAAAGACTTACTTCATCACAAATCAGGAGATATACTGCTACAAACTAATTTCGTTTGAACTTAGCAATGTCGAAGCCACACATTAATGGATTGTGAACCAGATGTTCTAGGAATACATTGGTTAAACTATGAAAGTATATATCGACAACATATTGGTAAACTTTGTCCAGTCAGTGGATCACTAAGCCATTTGAGGGAAATATTTGCAACTCTCAGAAGATATAATATGAAGTTAAACCAGGAGAAGTTTGCACTTGGTGTATCTTCTGGTAAGTTTTTTGGTTTTTTTTTTTCACGATCCAAAATCCCACAAGGTCGTGATAGCATCTAATTTAATCTGCTAGACGAACCAACAAAAATAAAACCTACTGATAACAACACAAGACTAAGATAAGTCATAAATAAAGCTAATATCATAACATAAGTTTGAATATAATAATAAATGCGGAATCAACCATAAACACCCCTTGGAACTAGTGTCATAATGTTATGAGTGCTAAGAGTAAAAATATACATAAATCTCAAGAATACATCACAGTCTAAACAAGATAACAGTTATAAGAATAATAGGAAAGTGACTCCAAGGCGCCGCAGATATAAAAGTAGCTCTACCTCGACTCTCTAAAACAATTCACTACTAGGCTCTCTCCTGGGTCACACTCGTACCCAGATTAATATTTGAAAAACTATACAGAAGTGTTGTATGCATAAATAAATTAATATATACTCAACAAGTATCAAGTCTAACCCCAATGAAGTCGTGGCAAGGTTTTGATAAGAATACTTACTTTTCATAAGCCTGCACAGTTTATAATCATAGGTAATATAGAAAGAACAATAAGAAAGAACATGTCTGCTAAGCACACTAAAAGTATGAGAGGTAATAGTTACTCCTTCAGGTATCATGATCAAGACATGTATTAAAACTTCAAAATAACATAGCAAATGAATATGCATAAAGTAACATTAAAAAACGGATGAATTAATAAAAGTCTAAAATGTCTATTCATGATAAAGACTTTCATTTTGTATAAAATCGACACAAATACATGTGTCCACAACCCTGCACATACATTGCCAGCAGGATGTCGATGTTTAGTGACTCTAGAAGAATGGATCCATATCCGCATACAGACGACATGTAAATCATACATCCAAATAAATATCTCAAAATAGGAACATGAATTCACACGTCCAAACAGATGCCGCAACAAAAAAACGTGAATCCACACACCCGAATCACCCTTAAGTCCCTCGGGTGCTAAACCAAACATACGTACATATCCAAAAGTTATTATACGAACCTATCAGAACCTTAAAATTACCAATATGAGCTCATTAACTCAAAAAGTTAATTTTGCTAAACTCTCTTAACTTAAGGTCTTTAGATGCCAGAAGTTCTTTTCAGTGTCAATGAAACTAAATGACTTTGAGTAGGCTCTGAAATGTCAATAGACTTGAAAAGTTTTGAAAACTTGGCAAAACCATCGCTGCTCTTAATACCTCGAGATATGGAACAACTGCTAGTTTATTTAGCAGTTTCAGTAAGTTCAGTACTGGTCTGGAAAGATAAAGGTAAACAATCACCTGTTAACTATGTAAGTGTAATATTTCTAGACATAGAAACTAGATACCCGTACTTAGAAAAATTGGCACTGGCGCTATAGAAGCCGCCCAAAAGCTTAGGCCTAATTTTCAATGCAACTCTATTTCTGTTGTCATAAGTTTTTCATTGTGGAGGATCCTTCACAAATCAAAGTTCTTAGGATGACTTGCCAAGTCGGTAGCTGAACTTAGTGAGCATGACATTTCGTACCAACTCATAATGCCATCAAGTCACAAGTCTTAGCAGACCTTGTAGCTTACTTCAGTATGGGAATACTCCCTGAGGCTGAAAAAGACGCAGTCATTGCTTCTGGAATAGTTTTCGGAATCTAGACCCTGTACACGAATAGATCATCAAACATCAAAGAATTTGATCTCAAAATTCCTTATTTCATATTCTAGAGAAGTAGTTAGGCAATATATAAAATTCAATTCTATAACTAACAACAAAGCCGAGTATGAGGTTATATTTACGGGGCTCGAACTTGCTAGGGGACTTGGTGTAGAGCACATCGAGTTGAAGAGTGATTCCTAACTTGTAATCAACCAAATATAAGGGACGTATATGGCATGGAAAACTTAGATACAGTAGTACTTGGGGAAGGTTACAAACCTTTTGGCTTAATTCTGGGAACGGAAAATTTTACAGACACATCGAAAAAAGAATACTGAGGTAGATGTGTTAGCTACATCGGGTCAACAGGCAATATCATCAAATCTGGAAATAACTCAGTTATTAATCTATTTCACTCCGGCATTGATCAAAGTAGAAATGAGGTATATCAACTTAACTTGGGATTGTAATGAGTTTATTATTTTTTTTTGTAGAATGGAACGTGCCTGAAGATAAAAAAAAACTTCTCGTCAAGTTATAGTTCGATCTACCAGGTAATGTTTCATCGAAGGTCGAACTTTATTGGAGGATGTTAAATGGCCCTTTGGAATTGCGAAAATCACTCCCGAGATAAAACTGTATCCCGAAAACCCATTGGAGCCGGATATTATTAGCCTTAATGGAGAGGACATGAAGTCCTTCATCAAAAGATGTGACAAGTACAAGCAATATGCTCTTCAAGTACATCAACCGGCAAAACCACTACACCCGATCCTTACCCCGTATACTTTTATAAAGTGGAGAATTAATATAGTTACATCGCTTCCAATGGCACCATGCCATGTATTATTTTACTGGTTTTAATTGATTACTTCATTAAGTGGGTTCAAAGTAGGAACATATTCCATGATACAAAAAAAGGTAACAGACATTTTATGAAGAAATATTATCTGCAAATTCAGAGTCCGTGCCTGAGTAGAAATCTGAAATTTCAACTTTTGACATATAAATAACCCTATTTCATGCATAGACTTTATTTTATCGTTTTGGGAGCTAAACAACACAATTTTGGGAGATTTTTTAAGGAGATTTTATCTATATCATTGGGGTAAAAAATTCTAACCTATATCTATGATTATAACTTGAATTTATTACTGTTTTGAATCCAAATTAAGGAATCCAAAAGAGGAAAAAATGGATTTTTGACTTGAAAGATAAAGAAGTGTATCATGAGGATTTAAACACCGAATTGGATTCAGATTTAGAAACTAATCACATAGTTAGACTCGTGAGATAGTGGGTCAGTGGGACCGACTTTGATCTTGAGTTTTGATCATGTGAGCCTAGGGTAGACTTTTGTTGACTTTTGAGATTTTGTTAAAGATCGAAGCTTTATTCTTGGAGTTGATTCCTATAGTTTTATTTGACCTCATCGAGTATTATTTGGATAGATTTTGGGCATTTGGAGGCCGACGACAGAGGAAAGAGCATTTTGGAAGGTTGAAGCCTATTTTCAATAAGGTAAGTATCTTCGTTAACCTTGATTTGGGGGACTTTTTCCTAAAAATGAACTTGTATGCAACATGGTACTTGTTTTAGGGATAGATGTATGTGCGAGATGATGGGTGTATTAGAAGCCCGAGGATCCGGAGAAGCTAGTTGAGAAGTTGAAGGAGTAGTTTGGAGAGATTCAACTTGAGGAGTTGAAGTTATAGGGTGTGAATCAATGCCCTATTCTTCATCTAACTCATCCTGTAGATATTGAGACAATTCATTTTCCGAGGAGTATTCTTCAGTAGTGGTCGAGCTCATAGTTTGTTGGATTTTCTCCACTGCTCGTATGATGTTCTTGATTCCATTCTCCAGGTCAGAGCTCCCCGAGCAGACATCTTCTGAAGTCTTCAACTCGGTTCTAAAAAAGAAGAAATTTTGGGCAAGTTCAGATTGAAGCTCGAAACGGTCATGCCTCGAGATTTTCTAGTCCTGTTCATTCTAAAGCTCTACCTTTCTTGTTCAGAGGATTCAAGGACAACCACAGACACAAGATCTTCCTTGAGGAGTATCTCTCTCGACCGATTGCTTAAGTTCCTTGGTAGTTTAAATCATTAACTAGTTGGCTCTAATACACTTTCTTTTATTCAAGTAAGGCCTTGAGACTCTGAATGTCCTCTGAGGACTTAAAATCCTGCTCAATAAAGAAGTGCTTATGCTCCTTTATCACAACTCTTACCTTCTCTAATTTATTCGACATTGATTTAACCTAATAATCCAGCATGGATTTTCTCAAACTTGGACTCCCAAGCTTTTCTTTCCGCCTGCAACTCTGGGACTATCTTCTCAAAGAATGAGAATCATATTATTATTTGGGTCAAAAAGAAAATGGGCCTACACAATAAAATAAAAGTTAAAGGAAAGAACTCTAAATCAAAATAAAGAGATCTTAGTAAAGAATAGTACCCGGAGAGTATAATGCATCACATAATCGCATATACGCTCGTCACCTCGCGTATGCGTCGTCCCAAACATGTAGTACTTTGCATATAAGTGTATTTATAAAACATTCTCTCAAATCAAGGTTAGTCAAGCTATTACCTTATCCGGGATAGGCTTCAACCTTCCAATATACCCTTTCCTCTATCCTTGTCCTCCAAACACTCCGAATCTAGCCAAACAATACCTAACAAGGTCAAATAAAGTTATAGAAACCAATTCCAAACAATAAACTTCAATATTTAATCAAATCTTAAAAGTCAACAAAAAGTGAACATGGGCCCACATAGTCAAAATCAAAGTCCAAGGTCAAATCCTATTGACTCATAATCCCGCGAGTTCAAACATGTGATTAATTTTCAAATCCGAGTCCAAATCGGTGTTCAAAACCTCAAAAATCTATTTATCTAAGTCTTAGAAGAAAATCTCAACTTTCATTCTAACCCCATATTTTAGGTGTAAATATCCATGAGAAATTAAGGTATATGAATAAATCTGAGTAAGGATTATTTACCCCCCAATATAGGGTGAAATTCTTGTTCAAAATTTCCTTCTCCGGCTCTCCAAAACTCAAAAATGGTAAAAAGGAGGTAAATCCCGTAGTGTGGAAAAAATATAGCCCTAGGCCGAAAATGTACATCACGATGGCGATGTGTACCTCATGCGATCTTGAAGACCAGCGACTGAGGCACCACAACCGCGACTCTCCCCATACTTTCGCGAAGAACACCCACATGCACACCTACGCGATCGTGACCTCTAGAGTGCGCTCGCAAAGAACAAATCCATGACCCCAAAATCCTTCCACGTGATCATGAGACTCAGCTCCAAGATTGCGATTCACCATAATGCACAAGCAAATACGCAATCCTAACTTATTCCAAAATATTTTGAAGCCACTCCGAAACTCAAACATGTCCTCGGACCCGGTCCAGTCATCCTAACAAGTTTGTATACCCTATACAAACTTGTCCAAAGGCTTGAAACACTAAAAATAACACCAAACCAAGAATCAAGCATCAAACCAAAAATCTCAAACTTTCTTAAGTTAAAATTTCAACTTTCTACTAGAAGTGACGAATCAATCCCGGGCCACCAGAGATCTTAATTGAACATACGTACAAGTCCAAAATCATTATACGAATCTATCAAAATTTCAAATCACTAATCCAAGGTCATTTACCTATAATGTTGACTTTGGTCAATTGTTCCAACTTAAGGCTTCTAGTTTAGGAACTAAGTATTTCAAATCACTCTCGAACCCCTCGGGAACCAAACCATCTATACCCGCAAGTCATAAAACACCAAAGCAACCTATGGAAAGCATCAAATAGGGGAATGAAGTCATAGAACTCAAAACAACGGGTCATATCGTTACATTTTCCACCTCTTAGATAAATATTCGTCCTCGAACGGGTTTAAAAATGTACCTAAACTATTGAAAAGGTGTGGACATCTTCTTTCCATATCTGACTCGACCTCCCTAGTAGCCTCCTCAATCAATTTCCCTTTCTAAAGCACCTTCATCGAAGTGATATCTTTTGACCTCAACTTCTAAACCTGCTTGTCTTGTCCAAAATAGCTGCTTGCTCTTTGATCACGTCCATTTCACACCCAAATAACGATCATGAAACAGTCGTTGCAATTATAAAAATCCAACACAAGTCGGGGTCGAATCCACAGGGAGATTAGACGATGCTAAGTAAACACTTAAGAGAGGAAATTGAAATAACTGGATTTATCTTTCAAACAATGGAGAGAAATTGTTTTCTAAATTTACTTCTAAGAAACTAAACTAACTAACAAGCAACTAGAGAATGAAATATTTTTGGTGTTTATATAAAATAAGAAAAATCCTAGGGATGTAACCTTCACTTAAGTGTAAACCTAATGGATATAGTAAATCTATGCTTGTTGGGTAGATCAGGGTGTGTTATGACTCTCAATTCGCAAGTACCCACTCAATATCTTTGGATCAAAGAGTGGTTATGCCCAAATTGGCTTTCTCGAGACAAAATGGTAGCAATCTAAACAATTGATATGAGTCCAAGTGGGATTATCCCTATCTCTAGTTCAAATCTTTTAATGAAACTAATAAGTACCTCAACTAGTTCAATTTCTTGTTAGCCAAGTTTTTCTAGACTAGGTTCCTCTTTCTCAAGTAAGAACTAAGTCAAATAGGCATGAACCAATATTTGCAACAATTAATTCTAGATATAAAGTATAAAAAAAGGCTAAATAACATACACCCAATCAATAACAAACATTAATACTAAATACCCATAAATTTACACACTAGGGTTGGGTCACAACCCTAGATAAAATCTAACTACTCATAATGATAAGCATAAAAAGGAAAAGTAGAAGTAATTGAAGATATAAAACTAGAATTAAAGGGGTCTTCTTTATTTGTTGCCTCAAGTTTCCCAAAATAGCAAAACTAACTGCTACCAGCTGCTACAATATATAAAATTGCCTTAAATAGGGTTTCCCATCTATTAATAGTGCCCAAAAATTCACTGACAAAAATTCCCACTCAGGGGGGGTTTTGCGGCCGCATAATTTGGCTGTGGACCACACTTTCTTCTTTGCTCTTACAATGGGAGGGATTTTGCGACCACATAATAACTTCTGCAGGTGCACTTCAGCTTTTGCGGCCGCACAGTTTGGTTGCGGACCGCGGTCTAAGGAGGCTTCACATTTGATCTTTTGTAGCTTCTCTGAACTTTCCAAGCTTGTCAGTGCGAACAAGTTTTGCGGCCGCACAATTTTGGTGTGTAGACCGCGCTTCTGCTAACTCCTTATAAAGCTTCAAGGGAAAAGCTACGGCCGCACTTGCATTTCTGTGGGCCGCATCTTCATCTGCGGCTGCAGAATAAGTTTTGCAGACCGCACAATCCTTTGCATTCCTCCTCTTTGACTTGTTGAGCGAGGACACTCCCCTTTGAGTTAGATTTCTTCATTGAGCTCAAATCCTCCAGCATGCCTGAATATCACATAATTTCATTATATTCAAAAATAAAAATTACTACTTTTGGACTAAAGACTAAAGTAAGAAGGTACTAATAAATGGTTAAAATCCACACTTATCAACTTCCCCAAACTTAAGTCGTTACTTGTCCTCAAGCAAATAGATTATGTTCCCACCTCCCCTAACTAAAGGGTTATTTCAAAAGGTCAATTGTAAGTCATTCATAATCAGTTGAGATCAACAATTACCCACAATACTCATGAATTTTCAATAGGGTGACGAAGTTTTCAAACATATGTGACTTGCATGTAACTCTAGTGTGACATCTGAGCTTCAATAATTGGCTTTGCTCATCAAGGACTCTTGTTCTTTCATGTAAATAATGGTGGATTCCAAACTCTTCCTCCTCTACCTTCCATTTGTTATGCTCAGTTCAAGATTTAAAACTCATATTCTAGAGCAATAAATGATTCACTATTCTCTTACAAAGGAATGTCACAAGTAAAGCTTTGAGTATCATATGCTTTCCCCTCATGTAGATCTCCACTAATGTAAGTTCACTCGGTTCAAAATCAAGTAGGACATATTTTGGGTAGTAATGAAGGCTTTTGGATTGGGATAGGATACCATATGGCATGAGTGGTTACATCCTTCCTTAAGCACTCCACTTTTCATTTTAGCTCACTTTTGCCAAACCCTTAGAGGCATTTCTTTTTCTTGGGGGCTAGAGAGAATTGCCATCACTCCTTATTGTTCATATTCTTTTCATGATGCTCATAATAGAGATATTTGACTCATTTTCATTTCATAAATCTCCCTTTTTATTTTCTTTTTGCGTTTTCTTTTTGTTCTTTGTTTTCTTACTTTCTCTTTTCATGGAGATCATTTCTTTTCTAACCTTTCAATGCCTTGATACCTCTTTTAGATTCCTCCACTTCCCCCCAAACTTAGGTGTTGAGCCACTTATTACATATGAGTGTTAAGGAAGATTCGGGTGTCAAAAGAGCATTATGATCGAACGGGTAAAGGATTATAGCATAGTTACCAATAGAGAAACGCTAAAAGGCTCAAAGGGATTGACTAGGGATAATGGTCATAGGCTGGCAATAGAAAGCTCATAACGGTCTAAGGAAAACCTACAATCATTTTTCAAACAAAGAAAATTTAGAATTTCGTCTGGAATCACATTCGGGGCAAGTTATAGACTATTCGCTCAAGTACTTGGACTAGCAACAAGAATTCACCTCGCCTCTCATGCAATTAGACTGTAGAAGAAGGTAAAGTCTAAATCCCACAACGATCACAGTCAAGTTAAAGATCACTATGGTCCATTCAGCCACCTAATGATTATCAAAGTCAACTCAAGAATCTCAAAGTCACTAGACTAGAGTTACTCTCTTCCAAAAACCTTGTTTCAAACCATAAAAGTGCAGTTAAGTATGTTGGTGCCACATGAAGCATGAATGACTCTTTTAGAGAATGACTTAGTTAGGGCTTTTGTTCATTACTACTTGCTACTACTATTACCTAAACATGAAACTGACTCATTCTCTTAAGAAAGTTTTCACACTATCCATCCTCGGGAAGAGTCACCCGATTCATACAAAAGACTACCTTTGGAAAGAACCATGGAATTTTAGAAACCAAAGGCTTATTCAATACTAATACAAAAAACATAAAATCTACCAAAACAAACACAATTAAAGATAAACAATTAAAGATGCTAATATATGTAACAACTACTAAAGATAACAAAAGGTAAAATCATCCACTTATTACATCTCAAAGTTTTCAAATATATCAAATCATCAAATATGCTCCACCCTCCCCCCCCCCC
>MCJB01035372.1:89474-100474 GCA_002018475.1 Nicotiana obtusifolia | reverse complement strand
CCCCCCCCCCCCCCGACCCGAATGAAAAGAAGCATTGACGTTAATGCTTAACAAAATAAAATCAAAGAGCAGAGAGGGCGAAGAGACTCCCTAAGTGTCCTCAGTCATCACAACGTCACCAGCAACATCAGTCCTAACCGGCTTAGCTAACTGAATATCATCATTAAGTGTGGGAGCAACCTGAGAGGCGAACATATCATGCACCACCTCAGCAGTGTCAGATGCAAGGAACGGCTCCTCAGTTTGAGCAGCTGGAGCATCATGAGAAGATGGAGCTGGTGAGGCTGGGCGGAGTCTAGCAACATATCAAAAGGCCAATCTCAGGCTTCAGCTATCCGGTTCACCTTAAGTTGAAGTGCATCAACTGAATTTTTGCTAGCATGTGTCTTCCCCATCTTGTTTTCCTGCTTGGTCAACCGCTTATTACAGCACCATGTTGTACCAGTGTATCCATAATCACCTCTTGGTTGTCCAAGACTGTGGTGAGATTTTTGTCTATTTCCGAGGGATCCAATGGTGCCTGTGAAGATGACTGCCCTACAACTGTACTGGAGATCTCAGACACCTTTGAAGTAGCTACCTGCATCCAGTTGTTGAGGCTAGCAAGTTTCTGAGAGACACGCAAGGCAGACAATGGACCTGTAGGCATAGGCACTAGCCTCGGAGCTAGGGTAGGCGCTGTAGTAAGAGCTGAGGATGGTGGCTTAGGGATAGTAGTTGCGGCACTAATAGAAGGCTCAACCAAAGTAGATGGAATGTCACATGGACCGGGAGCTACCACTACTGGCTCATCAAATTGACCAGCACTAGCAGAAGGCTGACTGCTCTTCTTTGGGTTCCTCGGATCTTGCAGCTTGTACCAATCAAATGGCGCCGTCGGCTTGACCTTGGTGTCAAATGGCTTAGACTCCACCTTGGCATCCGTGAGATACTCAGTAATAGTGCTGGGGTAGGGGCAAGAGGTGTTACTCTACGGTGCCACAAGTGAGATGTTGGCTGACATCAGAGCACCCACATTGATCGAGTACCCGGGCATAATAGAAGAAACTAACACTACTCTTGCCAATGGCAAATTGTTCTCATTCAGGCACGGATCAAATCCGGTGCACACAGAGGTCTGCCACCCTTTTTTCCTCGAAGCTCAGAGTGTTCTGGAGGATTGGCACCCTAGCACATATCCAAGGGGGAGTAGGTCCAGGTGCAAGAATCTCTACGAGCCATGGTCTAGCCTCCTCTTTCAGAGCCAACTTCTCCAGATACTCCTTCAGCTCCACATCATCAAACCCCAAGTACGCCTTCAGAGTGTGCTGATCAAATTTCACTTTCAGGTCGTGCACCTTGGTAACCTTTTTCCCTTTGAGTATGCACTGTGTTGGTATAGAATTCCCGAACAAGATGCTCATTCACATCCACCAGTTTCTCAGTAAACTGCATCTACCCCTTTCTCGTGATAAACTATTATAAGACTACGAGGTTGTATTTGTCCAAGTCTTTGAGGAGGAATTGCCTTTCATGAGTCAAGGATCTCTCCTTCTACCACATTAGAAAATATTAAAATGCTCGCAAACTCAAGAATCTATCTTCCCTGACAACTTTCTTCATTGATCGTGTCATGCCTGCCTGTGCACCTAATCCCCTCTCCTATCATCTGAGGCATTATCAGAATCAGAGCCCGGAGCAACTACATTGGAATCATGAGTGTCACTCTCTAAACCCTAGGAGGTGCTGTGAGATGTAGAAGGCACTGAGGCTCAGACTGCCTCTGTGGCCTGGATTGTTCTTCAGTGTGCTCCTCTGGTAAAGATAAAGAATTCCCCTCGGAGGCCTCCCTAGATGGGGCATAAGAAATCGACTCTCAGAGGCTTCTACCTCTCTCCCGACCTACAGTAATCTTCTTAGTAATAGCTCACTGTACACTTGGGTGCATGGCACCTCTACCCCTACCCCTTGAAGATTCACCTCTCCCTTTTGAAGATTCACCTCGACCTCTCGATCGTATCATTATCTATATACATAAAGAGACTTGTCAGTTGAAATTCATGTTGCAAAAAGTTAATAATCATATATGTATGTGAGGACATCATGGAAGCAGTGAGGTTTCAGGATTATAGCATGTAGTGGAAAGGGGCAAGTGTTGTCCGCACATTTTGAAATGCGATTTGCAAAGTGGAAGTGTGGAACGCATAATTCCTCATGCAGGATGCACTTCAGCACATGCGTGCTTCGTTCTCAGGTTCACCTTCTCTGACAGACAGTGCGGTGGCCTTCTGCGCCCACAGAAATCAACTGCGGTTCGCATAATTAGTTTTGCGGTCCACACTTGAGTTGTTCAAAGTGTAGGTCTCTGATTGTCAGTGCGGACCTACTCCACAGTCTCACAACAAAATCCGCGGTAAGCACTATTAAAGTGTGGCCGCACAAACATAAGCCAATTAGTAACCTAAGCAACAGTTTGCGGACCGCACAATTCTAAGTGCGGCCCACACAGTTAAGAACAAAGACGGGACATGTCTGTTTAACCTAGATTATGCAAATACTGTGTCCAATCCCACTGGGCAACATGGTATAAACGTGGTGAAAAATCAACCCAACCCAATCTAAACACGCTTTATCAATTTCCCAGTATAAACCAACCCTACATGGATACATTGAAGGAATGCAATAACAAATGGCCTAAAAAGAAGTTAAAAATGAAAAATAAATTCAAAAATAAAATTAACATGAAGTGTAACATACCAGATAGTGTTATTGTGCTAAGCTCCAAGTGAGTGCAAATGGTTGTATGTGATTGAAAGTGCAAGTTCTTTGGGCAATCTCTCAGAGTAATAGTGAAAGTGAAGAGAGTGAAAATTGTAAAAGTAAGGCTACAGTTCTACTATACTCGGAGAATATTGAGGGTTAGAGAGGCGAGTATGGCCCGCACAATTCCAAGTGTGGTCCGCACTCTGTTACCTGGCCTCTAGTGGAAAACATGATTGTGCGGTCTGCACTTTTTCAAGTACGGTTGTACTCCTGACAATGCAGTAAAACCACCTCTATGATGTTGTGCTTGTGCGACCACATAATTTGTGAAAGTCTGCACTATTACTCCACACTGTTGGGAGAAAAATTCAGAGGACGTCCCATTTTGACTCTCGCAAGTGTGGTCCGCAGAGGAAATCTTTCGCACAAGAGCTTCTGCGGTCAGCATTTATTTTCTGCGACCGCACAAAGGAAAAGTTCGGTCCGCAGTTCTTGCCTTGATGACTCAACCTTATCTACCATTTCGGTCTAACCTTTATCCCTGCAGCACACTTCAACTCAAGTTTAAAAAAATAATAAATAATTTCTAACTAACAAAAGAAAAAAAAAGGAAAGAACTTGGCTTGGCTCCCAAGAAGTGCCATATTTAACGTCGTGGCAGAACGCAATGTCATAGCATCCTCAAGTGAAGTAAATAACCGCCACCACGTGGCTCGCTCCAATTTTTTCCAAGTAGTGCTTCATCCGGTGACCATTGACTCGAAATATTTCTTTGTTCTTGTTCTTCAAGTCCAATGCACCAAAAGGTGTCACACCAACAATTTCAAAAGGACCTCTCCGCTTTGAGTTTGAGCTTCCTGAAAAACATCCTCAACCTTGTGTTGAACAACAACACTAGATCACCGGTCTTGAACTCCTTGTTCCAAATATACTTTTCATGAATATTTTATCTTTTCTTTGTATAAGGACGAACTCTCATATGCATGGTACCAGAACTCATCCAATTCATTCAAATGTGTAACCCGCAAATTAGCGGCTACATCCCAATCATGACTCAATTTCTTCAAGGCCCACATTTCCTTGTGCTCTAGTTTCACCAGAAGATGACAAGCTTTCCCAAACACTAACCAGTATGGGGACATTTCGATAGGTGTTTTGTAAGCCGTCCAATATGCCCATAATGCGTCATCAAGCTTCTTGGACCAATTCGTCTTATTTGCATTCACCGTCTTGGACAAAATACTCTTTATCTCCCGGTTGGAAACTTCCACTCACTAGCTTGTGGATGATAGGGAGTCATGACCTTGTGAGTAACATCATCCTTTCTAAGTAAAGTGCTGAAAGCTTTATTGCAAAAATGTGACCCCCCATCGCTTATGATTGCAAGTGGAGTACCAAATCTTGTAAAAATATTCTTCTTCAAGAAAGCCACTATACTTCTAGCCTCATTATTGGCTAATGCAACGGCCTCAACCTATTTTGACACATAATCCACCGTGACCAAAATGCATGTTTCCACAGGAATTCACAAAAGGGCCTATAAAGTCAATACCCCAAACATCAAAAATATCAATCTCCAAGATGGTTGTAAGAGGCATCTCATGTTTCTTTGAAATAATGCCGGCCTGTTGACATTTATCACATCTTTTCACCAACTCATTTTCATCCTTGTAGAGAGTGGACCAATTGAAATCACAACTTCGGACTTTAGCCTCCGTTCTTTATTGCTTGTGTTGATATTACTGTATCCTAGCTTTGTAGTATGTTGAGTTACTAATTCTTCCCTCAAGAATATGTACATGTTAATCATTCTAATGTATTGTGATTCACCATGTGTGGTGGGAATTTGAGTCTTTTGGACTTCCTATGTCTAAATGCAGGGGTGCCTTTACTGTCAAGGTAGATCTGTCCCCTTACGAGTGTAGGCAGGTCCCTTTGGCTGTTATAATGTCTTAGGAATTTGGAATCATGGCTCAGTTTGGATAGGGTATCAGCTGGACCATTGCTTCTCTTAGAATATGAGTGCACTTAAACCCTTCACAGTGTTGGCTCGAGTGTTTAATTTCCTGTATTATCATATCTAAGGTCCATGGTGGTTTAGAATGTCCTGTTATTCATTGGGTAAGCAGTTTAGAGTCTGTTTCCAGATGAAGTTTGGTGTAACCATTTTGCATACACCAATTGATGCCAATGAGTGCCGCTTGGGTTTCTGCTAAATTATTAGATCCCTCTCCCAGTGGACTTGAAATAGCATGAATGAAATTACCTAGAGCACTGCCATCTGAGTTGATTTTGACATACCCAGTTATTGGCTTCAGCCAGACTACTTGCTGCACATTAGTGTGATGTTGTAAGCTCTCTATAACTATGTACATTTCTGGCCATGTGACAGGCCATTTAATGTTAGCATAAGATGTTCTGAGCATCAGAAGTAGATCAGATGTGATTGAGTATAGTGTTCTGGTGACTGATGATGATTTTCCCCCATATTTGGCTGCACATCTATTTTTCCACAGATTCCATCATATAATGATTGGTAATGTGTCTTAGACCAATTTCTGCACCTTATTCTCTCTTTTTTGCATCCACCAGTTCATCAACTTCATTGTTAGGGACTGTCTGTGATTTTGAATCCCAACTGGTGCATTGAAGTGTTTCCATATGACTTGGGCAAATTGACCTGAGTTGAGTATGTGCTCCGCTGTTTCATTTCCTACTTTCATACAGCATACACACTTGTTAACACTTGGTGCTCCAAATCTAGCGACTCTGTCATCTGTGGGCAGCTTGTTTCTCAATGCTCTCCATAGGAAAAAGGACCATTGAAGGGTATTTTCTTGTGCCATATTATCTTATTTGTGAGCCGTACTTGGTTTCTTTCTCTCAGAACAGTCCATGCTGATGCACAAGAGAATTCCCCAGAAGCAGAAGGCTGCCATATTGGTGTGTCATTAATGAGGGAGTTATAATGGATTTTGACTTGGAGAATGTGTGAGATTATGGACAGGGGGGCTATTTGAGATGTTATTTGACTGAGTTTCTGGATATCCCATTGCTCGTCTGTCCAATAATGTGATGCCTTGGTGTTGCCAGGTCTGCCCTGCCCTTGTCTGAAGTTAGCTAAGTGCCCAGTACCTAGCAAGTTATCCCACCAGAAGCTGGAATTTCCTGAGTGTAGTCTCCATTGAATGTGATGATCAGCAGTTTCTTTGTTGATCATCATTCTTTTCCATGTATGTGACTGTCCAGAGCTCCATATTTTTTTTCCTGGGGTGTGATCTCTTACAGTATTTGGCTAATAGGAAATTGCTCCATAGTGTCCGTTTGGTCCTGAATCCCCACTATTGTTTGTATTCCATAGATCTACAAATCTCTGCTATAGGTCTCAGTCCAATGCCCCCTTCATCGAGTGGGTATGATAGTGTGTGCCATGAAGCACAATGGTATTTATTCTTTTCTTTATTCATCCCCTAGAAAAAGTTAGCTGCCAGTTTCTCTATCTGTTTGAGTATAGTTTTTGGGGGTGTGATTGCTGACAACAAGTGGATAGGGAGTGATTGCAGGACATGTTTGATTAAGGTCAGTCGACCTCCATAAGATAGTAATCTGCCATGCCAACCTCTTATCCTACTTACCACTTTAGAGATGATACTATTGAAGTACATAATCCTTTTCCTGCCAATGTATGGGGGGCAGCCTAAGTAGGTTAGAGGGGATTTCTTTTTGGTGAAGCCTGTGACCTGTTGAATTCTCATGGTAGTGTATTGGAAGGCAGAGGGGGCATTCATGAAGTGACTTTTATTTTTATTAATTTGTTGCCCAGATGTCTGCTCATAATCTTGAAGAGTCTTCATGATCTTCTTTAGAGAGGTTCTGCAACATGAGATGAAAATGATCACATCATCTGCGAAGCTCAGATGTGTGATTTGAGGTCCTCTCTTTTCCATATAAAATCCATTAAAGAACTGATCATGTGTGAGATTGTTGAGCATCCTAGACAGTAATTCAGCTCCCAAAATGAAAAGTGACGGTGCCAGAGGGTCCCCTTGTTTTACTCCTCTAGTGGAGTGAAAAAAGTCACATCTTGTGCCATTGACTATAACAGAGTACCAATCGTTGGACATTGTTCTCCATACCATGTCAATGATTCTTTCACTAAAACCTATTCTTCTCATCATTATACATGTAAAGGACCAAGATACTCTGTCATAAGCCTTCGCCATATCCAATTTGATCACTACATTAGCGCCTATGTTTGGCTTCTTGATTCCCTGGACAATCTCTTGTGCTAGCATAATATTTTCAGAGATACTTCTGCCTTTGATAAAGCGAGTTTGATTTGGGGAAATGATATTGGGGAGAATAGGAGCAATTCTTTTAGAAATAATCTTGGATATAATCTTATTGATGAAATTGCTCAAGCTTATAGGTCTAAATTCTAACAAAGTGTTAGGGAATTCCACTTTAGGTATCAACACCAAGCATGCTTGTGTCATGTACCTAGGCATTGATTGACCATAGAAGAATGCCTTCACCACATTGAAGAGATCAAATTTGAACAAGATCCCAACAATGCTGGAAGAATTTTCCATTGAGGCCATCTGGACCTGCGGCACTGGATGGGTTCATTGAGAAAATAGTTTCTTTGAGATCTTCCATTGTAGGATCTTTTTTAAGTTGGTGATTATCTTCTTCTGTAATCAGTGTAGGAATGTAAAATAGAAGATCTTCCCTGATGACTCCACCAGGGTCAGTGAATAAGTTGTGGAAATGGTCACAGGCAGCTTCACCTATTGCTTCATCACCACATATCCAGTCATTATCTTCATTTTTGATTTTGTGGATATACAGCTTTCTTCTTTTGCCTCTGATCAGGCTATGGAAATATTTGATGTTGGCATCTCCATCCTTGAACCATTGTAGTTTTGTTTTTTGCATCAGAACAGCCTCTTTAATTTCCAAATGTTTGACATGTTGAGCATTGAGTTCGTGGGCAATTGTTCTATCTGATTCTTTGTTAGACTGTGCCCAGGTCTCTTCTGCTTTTCTGACTTTCTCTTCAAATTTTTTGACTTTCAAGAAAATATCTCCATATTCTTATTTGGGCCATTTGGATAATTCTTTGCAAAGAGTTTTTGTTTTTTGATGGAAAATCCACATTTCGTTTCCTGTGACTGGGGTATTCCAAACCTCCTGTACCAATGGCATAAAGGTTGTATTTTCTGTCCAGCGGTTTAGGAATTTAAAGTACTTAATGGCATTATCCTGTCTGGCATTGATTTCCATTAGAAGAGGGCAGTGATCTGATCCTGTGGACGCCAGATGTGTAATGATAGTGGCAGGGTGTGCTGCAAGCCAGTTGTCATTTGCCAAACCCCTATCCAGTCTTTTCCAGACAATTGAATAGGGGCCTCTGCCATTAGACCAAGTGTATCTAGGTCCATAATATCCAAGGTCAGTGAGTCCACAATCCTCAATCATGCTCAGGAACTCCAGACTTTTGTTGTGTTGGTATGGGATACCCTCTATCTTTTCTTTAATTGATGCAATCACATTGAATTCCCCTATGACACACCATGGTAAATTAGAGTTTTGTGCTTTGTTTCTTAGAGTGTCCCATAGTGGTCTCCTCAAAAGGGGTTTGCATTTAGCATAAATGATTGTGAGGTGAAAGATTTCAGGGGCTTCTGCGTGCTTTAATTCAATTGTGACTTGCTGATCGTCTTGATCTGTGATAGTACCAGAAAAGTCCTTATCCCAGAAAATTCATATCTTGTCATTGATGTTGGAAGCTACATGATGCATAGAATGTTGGTTTTGGTATTGGGTGATATGTGAAGAGTCTAGAAATGATTCTAGAATAGTTATGAGGGAGAGATTATGGATATGTTTTAAAGTTTTGAGTCTCTCAATGGCTCCTGAGGTTCTAATGCTTCTGACATTCCAGATACGAGTACTGATCATTAAAACATAGGGGGGGGGGTGTTGGATTTTGGTGGGACAATGCTTTTTCTAGCAGCCATTTTTCTTGTGATCCTTGGTGATGGGTTATATGTTCTAGGAGATAACCCCTGGTTTTGAATGATATCATTTTGATAGTGTTCCCCATTAATGGTTGTTTCAAGGAAATCACAAAGTTGATCCTCTTCTGTGGCATCACTGAGTCCAGCTTCTTCCTCAAAGCCTCCACTCATCTCATCCTCTGAAAGAATGGGCCTATATTCATCATTTTGTGGAGAATATTTTAGAGGACACTCTTCTAGGGGAGCAGGTATTAGGGCACTGTGTTTGTTCAGTTCCTTCTGCCTATCATGTTCATTAACAAGTAGTAGAGGTTGTGAAAGGAAGGGGTCTGGCACAGGGTCTCTATATGTCTGGGATTTGTTGGCAGTATCGACATCAGGGTTCCCTTTCAAATTGGCAGGTGGACTGTGATATGAAGTTGTAGATTCCTGAAGGTATTGATCTGATGTCAGTTCATTGATAGAGATTCCTACAGATTGTTTTCTCATGGCTTTTCTCTTCTTTTGGCTTGACTTGCTTTTGGATTTAGGGTATTGTATGCTGAAATCAGATACTACAGGGGCTTTCCTTTTAAGAGTCTCCTTATAGCATCTTCCTGCGGATCAATTTGGTAGTCATCTGAGCTAATTATGTCACAATTCTCTTCTCTTATAGCAGTAACTATATGGGGCTCTACTATAGCTGGTGCAGGGGAATTGAGGGGGGCCATCCTATGGTCAATCAATTGTGCTCTAGCACACTCATGCAAAACATGAGGAATCCCAACCCCAGTAGGTACCCTTTCCTGCAATAAACTGGTTTTCTCCTGACATTTCTCCTTTCCTCCATCAACTTCATGATCAACAATTATAATAGGGGGGTCATGGGAATGGGATACAGTGTTGGTGCCTCTAGAGTTATGAATTGAATTCAATATTTCTGGGGCTACCTGTTAGGATGTAGAGGGTATACCTGACTGTGTAGTTCTGATAATTTCATGTGTGGATGCACCATCAACAGCCTGTGTCACAGCTTGCTTTGGTATGTACATCTGCTGCTGCTTCTTGCTGGCTTGGGAGCTACCTTTGAAATGCTTCTTTTTCTGTGTTTGCCATTCGTCTTGTGTTGGTGTATCTCCCAAAGTTTGGTGTTCTTTGCTCTGTTGGTGTTACTCTGCTTTTTGGTTAATGGCATGTTCCTTTGCAGTCTCATTTAAATTATGGTGTTGATGTCTGATCCTTTTATTACCTCTAAACTGATTGTCTTTGGTGCGACTTAAGGTTGTGGTCTGTGGTTATTTCTCTGTAGCTGGTGTTTCTTCCTTTCTTTTTTGATTTTCCTCCTCTTTTAGCTTGACTTGACAGACTTGAATTGAATGGCCCTGGTGTCTGCAGTGTAGATGCAATACTCAGGGAGATTATCATATTGAATCTGAAGCCATTGGCCATCTCCATTGACATCCTCGTCATATCCAAGCCAAACATGAGTAGGTAATTCTTTGGTGAGATCAACTTGCATTTTGATCTTTGCAACACTCCCTCTAGTTTTTTGAAATGAGGCAAGGTCCAATAAAAGAGCCTTAGCAACAGGAGATAATAGCGGGGTCAATATTTCCATATAATACAGAGGACATGGCAGTTCAGGGATGATTATCCATATAGGAACAATTGGTGTATCTTCATTAGGCTTGAATGCTGGGTTCCATGCTTCCAGTTTCATCATTTGACCCTGTATGTCATATATTGCTTGGTCCATACTGTGGCATGGTCATACTCATTGTCGAGGTCTATGTATACAGTTCTGGCATTGAAGTGAGCTATCTTGACCCCTCCTCTGAGTTCAGTTTGGGCTATAAAACTCTTTCTAATTACCTCCATTCTAGGCATGGTGTTAAGGAATTTCCCTATCACTGTGAATTTACATCTATCTGCAAACTTGACCATGTAATCCTCCCTCTTGAATAACACTGCTGCTTTACCTTGCTTTGTAGTGATAATAGGTGGTGTGAACTGAAGTGGGGGTGATTTCTGCTTCGTGTTGGGCTCTCAATCTAGTGGCATAAGACTGGGTGACTGTGGGGGGAGGAGGAGGGTTACTGGATTGAATTTTGGATTTGGAGAAGGTGTTAGGTGCGTGGATTTTGTTGGTATTAGGAATTACTTGGGATATCGGTGTGACTATTTGAGGTGCGGGCAATTTTGTGGCTTTCTTGGACTGTTTTTGCTTATCAAAGTTAGAGGAAATCTTAATGGGGG
>MCJB01035372.1:76369-88934 GCA_002018475.1 Nicotiana obtusifolia | reverse complement strand
GGGGGGGGGGGGGGGAGCAGTCTTCTGAACATCAGAAAACTTTTGGCGATGGTCTTGAGTCATTTGAGTTGGCCGATTATCTTGCATGGCCAAATATTGCTTTTCCGGGTATTTTGGTTGTTCATCGTCTCTGATTTCAGCAACGGTCTGTCGGACATAGGTTAGATAAGAAGCTTCGTCGCTTGGGTTGTCTCGATTAGGCCCAGGAACAATCGAGGGGGTGTTTTGAGTTCCCAGATAGTTTTTCATCCATTTTTCATTCTGCAAATTTTTGTCAACTGGGATGTTGTTTTGAGGTGTTGTTTGCTGGGGTTGATGTGCACAGGCAAGGTGAGCAGTTTGAGACTGGTCCGGTGGTTTTCCACCAGACGGTGGCGGAGCAACAGTCATCTCTTTGCTTGTGTACTGTTCAGCTTCAGCTTTCTGCTATGGTGTATGGAGAGCGTTTTGGGTTGGGCCTTCTCTCTTTTCACATAGGTATATGAGAATGTTTGACCAATTGTAGTCTTGACAATCCCTCTTGAGCTTCTTCCTTTGGTTTGAAGAGAACTCATCCGGAATGATACCACTCACAAGAAAATTTGCCAAATCCGCGAACCATGGTACGTGTTTTTTTGAAAGTGACAAAAATTTCTCGTCGGGGAAAGAGTCATTAATTTCAAGTCCATCATGTGGCGTCCCCTCCTCCTCCAAACGAGACAAGTGGTCCGCCATTTGATTTCACTTCCCTTCTTATCTTGGATGTTAATATCGAACTCTTGCAACAGAAGCACCATCTCATCTAGCGAGCTTTAGATTCCTTCTTGCTCATAAGATAGCGGAGTGCAGCATGGTCTGTGTGGACAATAACTTTGGCACACATCAAGTACGGGCGAAACTTCTCAATAGCAAACACAATATCAAGGAGTGCTTTTTTCGTAACGGATTGACTTGGGCACTATTCATAGTCTTACTAGCATAGTAAACCTGATGAAACAATTTGTTGATACATTGTCCCAAAATAGTCCCAACCGCTACATCACTTGCATCACACATGAGCTTCAACAGCAAACTCCAATTTGGAGAGATAATGATAGGAGTAGTTGCCAAGTTGAGCTTCAATTGTTCAAAATCTCTCATATTGAAATGAAACTTGGCATCCTTTTAGGAGCTTGCACAATGGGTTCACCACTTTAGATAAATCTTTGATAAATCGCTGATAGAAACCCGCATGGACCAAGAAACTCTGCACACCCTTCACCGAGGTAGGGGTGGAAGCTTAGAAATAATTTTAATCTTCGCCTTGTACACTTCAATACCATTCTTTGAAATCTTATAGCCAAGGACAATGCCTTCCTCAACCATGAAATGATATTTCTCCCAATTGAGTACCAAATTAGTTTCCTCACATCTAGCCAACACTTTGTCCAAATTTGCAAACCAATCATCAAAAGAATCTCCAACCAGTGAAAAATCATCCATGAAGACCTCAAGGTAGTCTCCCACCATATCTGTGAAAATAGCCATCATACACCGTTGGAAAATCGCCAGTGTACTGCACAAACCGAAAGGCATCTGTTTGAAAGCAAAAGTACCATATGGACATGTGAAAGTGGTTTTCTCTTGATCTTCTGGAGCAATAAGAATTTGGTTGTAGCCCGAGTACCCATCAAGAAAATAATAGAAAGCATGGTCGGCCAATCTATCAATCATTGATCCATGAAAGAAAGAGGAAAGTGATCCTTCTTATGACTTTGTTGAGCTTTCCATAATCCATACAAACTCTCCAACTAAAGATCGTTCTTGTAGGAGTCAACTCATTCTTATCATTGGTAACAACCGTCATGGCCCCCCTTCTTTGGGACACATTGAACCGGAGAGATCCAATAACTATCGGAAATGGGGTAGACACCCTCGACATCCGACCACTTGATAATCTCCTTTTTGACTACCTCATGCATAGCTTCATTACGTCTTCTTTGATGTTCAATGACGGTTCGGCACGTTCCTCCAACTTGATCTTATGCATGAAAAATGCAAGGCTTATACCCCGAATGTCCGCCAAAGTCCACCTAATAGATTTCTTCCTCTTTTGCAACACCGCCAATATGGAATCAACCTGCACATTAGTCAAACAAGAGGAAAGAATAACCGGTAAAGTAGAACAAGGGCCAATAAATTCATACCGAAGGTGAGGTGGCAATGGTTTTAACTCCAAAATGGGTGGCTCTTCATTAGAAGGCTTTGTAAGACGAGTCTTCCTATTCTCAAGATCCAAAGATAATTTTTGGGGTGCATAGTTAGAAGACCCCATTCATTGCAAATAGTTCCCACATTCCATGAAACCATCCATCTATTCATCATCGAGGTTGAGCAATACGACTTCCAACATGTCACCAACATTGATTGTATCACTTGCATCATCAATAATGACATAGATCACCAAGTCCATAAAAGAACACACTTCATTGCTATTTGGTTAACGCATAGACTTGCACACATGGAATACCACTTGTTCATAACCAACCAAGAAAGTGAATTCTCCGGCTTTCACATCACAAAGAACCTTACCCGTAGCAAGGAAACGCCTCCCAAGAATGATAGGCACTTCAATTAACCTTACAATCTAGAATAACAAGTCCGTAGAAAGAATAAACTTATCAACTCAGACTAAAACATCCTTGATCACTCCCCATGGCCTCTTTATGGTATGATTGGCCATTTGCAACCTCATAGATATGGGTCTTGGTTTCCCAATCCTCAAAGTTTTGAACACCGAGTAGGGCATCAAATAGATATTCGCCCCAAGATCAAAGAGCTTTAGCAAAAACGGCACTTCCAATAGTACAAGGAATCGTGAAAGCACCGGGATCCTCCAACTTAGGAGCCATGGAATGAACAATTTCACTCACTCGATGAGTGACCTTGATAGTTTCAAAATTCATCGACCTCTTCTTGGTCACAAGAACTTTTATAAACTTGCATAATCGAGCATTTTCTCCAAAGCTTCTGCAAATGACACATTAATAGAGAGACCTTTCATCATTTGAATAAACTTCTTGAATTGATTTTCACCATTTTTCTAGGAAGACTTTGAGGGTAAGGAGGAGGAGGATTTGGCAAGGGTGCCTTAGCCTTTTGCACTACCGGTTCCGGTATGTCAATAATGTGTTCCCTATAAGGGTTCACCTCTTCTTGGGTCTCCTCCACACTATCATAAATATCAATCTACACTTCATCATGTACTTGAACAATATTATGTGGGATTTCCTCCTCTTGAATCACTTGGTCATCATCCACAAGTTGCCTTTCCTTTGAGGTGGGTGCATTCCCGCCTCTTTCACTTCTTGTGATAACCGCCATGGCATGCCCCATGTTGTTACCACCCTTTGGGTTCACTACTGTGTCACTTGGTAATTCACCCTTAGGACGAGTATTAAGAGCTTGAGAGATTTTCCCCCTTTGAACTTCAAGATAATAGATTGATATGGTATATGAGGCAAGTTGGGCATCTGAATCCGTATTCTGCTCCATCATTTGCTTGAATATGTTCACAATACGACCCATTTCATTGTTTGAAGAACTTAAACCATGGGAAAGCTAAGGCGGTGGGTTACTTGATTGTTGGTATGTCGGGGGCCTTTGAAAACCCAATCCTCGATTTCCATAATTGTTATTATTTCCCCAATTCCCTTGATTGTTGCCTCCCCAATTCCCTTGGTTGTGGTTGTTGTTATGCCAATTCCCTTGATTGTTAGAACCCCAATTGCCTTGGTTATTTTGAGAACGCCATTGATTTTGATTGGAGCCTTGGAAATTGCTCAGTTGCCTTGGTAATTATTCATAAATTATACCTCTTCTTCTTGCTCTTGATAAGAATCATCGTGTTCAAAGCTACCATCATCTTGTGCATAATTCTCCACTTCAGATTGAAATTGTGGATTCGTGGTCCTCTTCTTGTTGAAAAAGATATTCACCCCTTCCATAGTATGAACTTGCTTAGGAGCTTGGGTTTGGTGAAGTTGGGCCTTAGAAAGTTGAGTCATGGTTGTTATCAATTCGGCAATAGCTTACCCATTGTCTTGCAATTCTTTATGAAGATGAATCATGTTGGGATCACCTTGGAGAACATTAGCTCGGGATTGCCAGGGCGAAGAAGTTTCTGCCATCTCATCAAGAATCTCACATGCCTCTACATAAGGTGTTGTCATAAAATTGCTTCCGGCCAATTGATTGACCATATATTGATTCGTAGTATTAATACCACGGTAGAAAGTTTGTTGGATCATGTTGTTGGTCATATCATTGTTCGGGCACTCCTTCACCATTGTCCTATATCTCTCCCAAATTTCATGCAAAGGTTCATTGGGCCCTTGCTTGAAAGCCAATATTTCATCCCGAGGAGTAGTCATGTGCCCAGGAGAAAAACTTTGAAATAAACTTCGCTGCCGATTCATCCCAAGTATGGATAGAATGATTAGGCAAGCGTTCAAACTAATCCAAAGCCTTACCTTTAGTGAGAAGAGAAAAATCCTTAGCCGCAATGCATCTTCAGAAACATTTATTCGTTTGCTACCCCCAAAAAGTATCCACAAAACATTTCAAATTATTAATAAGTATTTTGACTCGGTGTCCCGGTGAAATAACCTTGTTTCTCAAGCAAAGTGAGCATCATATTAGTGATTTGGAAGTGTCCACCCTTATGCGAGGGGGGACTATGCACTTGCATAACCTTCATTGGGCAAAATTCGATGTTCCACCGCTTGTGGTTGTAGTGGTGGTGCAGGTAAGGGAGATGGAGGCACATTGTCTTGTTGGCACAGCCTCGGCGATTTTGTTGTGGAGCTTGAGGCATTTCTCAAGTTGCTCCTCTTCGCCATCCACCTCTCCCAATGGCAAGTTTCCAACTTTGTTGTTCGCGATTTGGAACCTACGATCAATTCAACAAATTAGCATCATGAAAGTAAAAGAATATATTTCACGAAACAAACTTTAGTATATAGCTAACACCGTAAAACTCCCCGACAACAACGCCAAACATTGTTCATGTCCAATTCACACCCAAATAACGAGTATGAAATGGTCGTTGCAATTATAAAAATTCCAACACGAGTCGGGGTCGAATCCACAGGGAGTTTAGATCGATGCTAAGGTAAACACTTAAAAGATGAAATTGAAATAACTTGATTTTTCTTTCAAACAATGGTGAGAAATTATTTTCTAAATTTACTACTAAGAAATTAAACTAACTAACAAGCAACTAGAGAATGAAATATTTTTGTTGCTTATATCAAATAAGGGATAATCTTAGGGATGTAACCTTCACCTAGGTGTAAACCCAATGGATATAGTAAATTTTTGCTTGTTGGGTAGATCGGGGTGTGTTAAGACTCTCAATTCTCAAGTACCCACTCAATATCTCTCGGTCAAAGAGTGGTTATGCCCAAATTGGCTTTCACAAGACCAAAATGGGTAGCAATCTAAGCAATTGATATGGTTCCAAGTGGGATTATCCTAATATCTAATTCAAATCCTTCAATCAAACTAATTAAAACGTCAACTAGTTCAATTTCTTGTTAGCCAAGTTTTCCTAGACTAGGTTTCTCTTTCTCAAGTAAGAACTAAGTCAAATAGACATGAATTAATGTTTGCAACCATTACTTCTGGATATAAAGTATAGACAAGGTTAACTAACATACATTCAATCAATAACAAGCATTAATATTAAATAACCATAAATTTACACCCTAGGGTTGGTTACAACCCTAGATAAAATCTAGCGAGTCATGATGATAAGCATGGAAAAAGGAAAAGTAGAAGTAATTGAAGACATGAAACTAGAATTAAAGAGTGAAAGTATCAGGTCTTCTCTAATTCTTGCCTCAAGTTCCCCAAAATAGATAAACTAATTGCTACCAGCTGCTACAGTACATTAAATTGCCCTAAAAAGTGTTTCCCAGCAATTAATAGTGCCCAAAATGTCGCTAAAAAAATGCCTTTCGGGAGGTTCTGCGACGGCAAAATTTGGCTGCGGACTGCACTTTCTTCTTTTACTTTTGTAGTGGGAGGGATTATGTGGCCGCATAATGATTTCTTCGGCCACACTTCCGCTTCTCCAAGTGCATATTTGGCTACGGACCGCGGTCTTAGGAGGCTTCACACTTGATCTTTTGCAGTTTCTCTGAACTTTCCAAGCTTGTCAGTCCGAACAACTTTTGCGGCCACATAATTTTGATTTGCGAACCGCCCTACTGTTAACTCCTTCTGAATCTTCAAGAGAAAAATTGCAGCTGCACTTTTATTTCTACAGGCCGCATCTTCATCTACGGCCGCATAATAAGTTCTGCGGACCGTACAATCCTTTGCATTGCTCCTCTTTGACTTGTTGAGTTGGGACACTTCTTTTTGAGTTAGATTTCTTCATTGAGCTCAAATCCTCAAGCATGCCTGCAATTCGCACAATTTCATTAGATTCGGAAACAAAATCATTACTTTCGAACTTAAAACTAAAGCAAGAATGTACTAATAAGTGGTTAAAATCCACACTTATCACTCTTCTTCATAGACCAAATTCTCATCTAGATGCACTGTGCTGAAGTCCAAAATATGAATTATCTTCAGTATACTACCCACAACAGGCTAAGAGGAAAAGCTAGTCTATAAGTCAAAATTACCAACTCTTTCTAACACCTCAAATTAGCCAATAAACCTCGGAATCAACTTTCCTTTCTTCCCAAACCTCATCACACCTTTTATGGGTGACACTCTTAGAAGTACCTGCTCACCCTCCATGAATGCCACATCATGAACCTTCTTGTCCACATAACTCTTCTACCTACTATGTGCTGCCTGAGGTTGTTCTTGAATTACCTTCACTTTCTGTAAAGCCTCACATACCAAATCCGTACCCAACAAACTAGCCTCGCTTGGCTGAAACCAATTATCATTAGTGCGACACTATCTGCCATACAAAGCCTCATATGGACCTATCTAAATGCTGGATTCATAATTATTGTTGTAACCAAACTCTGCCAAAGGTAATAATTGATCCCAATGACCTCGAAAGTTAATCATAGAAGCTCGCAGTATGTCCTCAAGAATCTAAATAGTTCACTCGGACTAACCATCCATCTTTGGGTGAAATGTCATGCTATGCTCAACTTGCATACCCAACTCCCACTGAAAAACTCTCCAAAAGTGAGATGTGAACTGAGTACTCCGGTCTGAAGTGATAGAAATAGGCATGGCATGCAAACAAACTATCTCCCGCATATAAGTATGGGCCAACTTCTTCGAATTAGTAGTCAACACCAGTATGAAGTGCACGGACTTGGTCAACCTATTCACAATGACCCAAATAGCATTAAACTTCCTCAAGGTACGTGGTAAGTCTACCACAAAGTCCATAGTGATACGCTCCCACTTCCATTTCAGTATAATCATCTTCTCAATAAAACCACCTAATTTCTCATGTTCATACTTAACTTGTTGGAAATTCAAACACTGCAAACATATCCAACAATGCCCTTCTTCATCCTCTATCATGAATAGTATTGCCTCAAATCACGATACATCTTCATAACACCTATATGAATAGAATACCACAAACTGTGAGATTCCTCAAGTATCAACTCCCTCTAACCATCAACACTAGGAACACAAAGTCGACCTTGGAGTCTCATAACACCCTCGTCTCTAATAACCGCAATCTTCTCACCACCTTGCGCCATCATGTCCTTAAACACTAACAAATTAGGATTATCATACTGGTGAACCTTTATGTGCTCAAATAAGGATGATTGCATAGCAACACAAGCAAGAACTCTACTAGGCTCAGAAATATCCAATCTCACAAGTCTATTGTCCAAGGCCTGCACATACATATCCAAAAGTCTCTCCTCAGATGGAATAAATGCCGACTACCCATATTCTTCGCCTTTCTACTCAAGGCATCTATTATCATATTCGACTTACCCCGATGATACAAGATTGTGATATCATAATCCTTGAGCAACTCAAGCCACCTCCGCTGCCTCAAATTTAAAGCCTTCTGCTTGAACAGGTACTGAAGACTATGATTATCAGCATAAACCTCACATGACACACAGTACAAGTAATGCCTCTAAATCTTGAGTGCATGCACAATAGTTGTCAACTCCAAAATCATGAACTAGATAATTCTTTTCATGAGGCTTTAACTGTCGTGATGCATAAGCAATCACTCTACCTTCTTGCATCGATACAGAACCAAGACCAACGTGTGAAGCATCACAATGTGTTGTGTATGGCCCCGAACTTGTGGGCAACACCAATACTGAGTTTTAGTCAAAGTAATCCTGAGCTTCTGGTAGCTCTCCTCACACTTTTCAGACCACCTTAAAGGAATATCTTTCTGAGTCAACTTAGTCAACGAAGCTGCAATGGATGAAAACTCCTCTACAAAACAATGATAATGTTCTGCCAAACCCAAGAAACTCTTAATCTCCTAGCTGTAGTACTAGATCAATTTTGAACTGGCTAGATCTTCTCAGCATCAAACTTAATACCCTCACCAAATACTACGTGACCAAAGAATGCAACTGAGGCTAGCCAAAACTCACACTTAGAGAACTTGGAGTACAACTTTTTTTCCTTTAAGGTCTGAAGTAAAATCCTCAAATGCTTCTCATGTTGCTCCCTACTACAAGAGTAAATCAAGATGTCATCAATGAACGAAAGAGTCCAAAGAAAGCTTGGACACCCGGTTCATCAAATCTATGAATGTCGCTGGTGCATTAGTCAAACCAAATGACATTACAAAGAACTTATAATGACCATACCGAGTCCTAAAGCTATCTTAGGGATATCTGAAGCCCTAATCTTCATCGGATGATAACCTGACCTCTAATCAATCTTAGAGAACATCTTAGCACCTTGAAACTTAATATATAAATTATCAATACATGGCAATGGATACTTATTCTTGATAGTAACTTTCTTGAACTTCCCATATTCAATGCACATTCTCATAGTACCATTCTTCTTATTCACAAACAACACTAATACACTCCAAGGAGAAACACTCGGTCTAATGAATCCTCTATCAAGAAAGTCTTGTAGTTGCTCCTACAACTCAACTGGATCCATATGATATAGTGAAATAGATATGCAATGAGTGCGTGGTACAAAGGCAATACCAAAATTAATTTCCCTATATGGAGGCATACCCGACAAATCCATAGGGAACACCTCTAGAAATTCTTCACTACCGGCACCAAATCTATAGAAGAAACCTCTGCTCTAGTATCCCGAATTAAAGCCAAATATGCTAAACGACTCTTCTCAACCATACAGTGAGCCTTCAAGAATGAGATTACCCTTTCTGTAGAATGACCAAGTGACCATCTCTACTCTAATCTAGGCAATCCCAATATAGCTAGAGTCACAGTCTTGGCATGACAATCCAAGATAGTATGATATAGGGATAAGCAATACATGCCAAGAATCATCTCAAAATCCAGCATGTCCAACAACAAAAGGTCAACCATCATATTGTACCCATTAATAGTAACTACACAAAATCGATAAAACTGATCCACCAAAATAAAGTCTCCAACAAGTATAGTACATAAACAAAAATATCCAAAGAATCAAGAATCATACCCAAATGTGATGAAAAGTAAGATGACACGTACAAATATGTAAAACCCGGATCAAACAACAATAAAGCATCTCTATGACAGATTGAAGCAATACCTATAACGATTGCATCTGATGCCACCGCCTTTGGTCTGCCAGTAAATGTATAAGAACAAGCCTGACCTCCACTGATTTTTCATACTCCTCTAGGAAGTCTTCTAACTGGCTGACCTCCACCTCTAGTTGGATGGCCTCCACCTCTAGCTGGCTGTGTATGTGGTGTGGAAACTAAGGTTGGAATCATAGCATGAGTACCTTGCAGAGATATACCACTCGGAAGTCTAGGATAATCCCTCCTCATATACCTCAAATATCCACAGTCAAAGCAACCTCTCTACTGGCGTAGCTGCTGGGACTAAGTCGGTCTTTGGAGACTAGAATAACCACCATACGAACCATAAGCTAGAGGTGGACTGTAAGATGCCGGCCTTGAACGGGTACCATGGGAACCATAACTAACTGGAGCACCGTGAAAAGTTGAAGTGCTGAGTGAACTGGCCTACTAGAATAACCTATACCGAATTGACATTTTCCTCCAGAGGAGGCACCATTGAATCTACAAGCACCAATAGGCTTCTTAGCCTCATGCTTATTTATACTCTGCATGTGGACATGCTCCATCCTCTTGGCTATCTCAATAGCCTGAGTGAAGGTAATATCCATCTAAGTTTCTCGTGCCATGCCAAATCAAATATCAAAGTTGAGACCCTCAATGAACCTCCACACTTTCTTCGTCTCAATGGGAATCAAGAAATCTACATACTGAGACAACTTCATCTCATACTCAGTAACTGACATGCAATCCGCTGTAAATTCTCAAACTGGCTACACAACTCATCTCTCCTAGTGAGTGGGATGAACTTCTCAAAAAAGAGAGTCAAAACTTGAGTCCAAGTGAGAGGAAGGGACCCTGCTAGCCTACCTTACTCGTAATTCTGCCACCACATCTTCGCTATCCCTCCCAACTGAAAAGTAGTGAAATCTACTCCGTGGGACTCTGCAAGGCCTAAATTATGCAACATCTCATGGAACATATACAAGAAATCTTGAGCATCATTTGTGGGATCACCATTAAACCATGGAGGATCTAACTTCTGGAATCGATACATCCTCTTCTACTCATCAACAAACATAGAAGGCGTAACCTTCGGCCTAATTGTAGCAATAGGTTAAACTACCCAAACTAGTGCAATAGCTAGAACTGTCGAGGTATGAAACATAGCAGTAGCCTACTCTGGAGTGTGAGTAGCTGTAGTTTGTGCTCCCTCTCCAGCCTGAGAAGTAGCTGGGATCGTAGGAATAATCCTAGCATGTGCCAAATCCTCAAAGTCACTCAAAATCTGGATTATGGTGTCCTGAAGCATTGGAGTAGCAATGAAACCCTCGGGAACCTAGGCTGGTCCCGGTAGAACAACCTGAACGGGAACCTGGTCCACTATTAGAGTTGTAGGTAGCTCCTCATAAGCGGATCCAGCAAATGCACTAGTAGCTTCCGATTCTCCACCTTGAGGTGTTGTTGTGTGGTCCCTGACCTGAGCTTCAGCCCTACCTTTGCCTCGGCTTCTACCTCCAGTAGCGGCTACAACGTGGGGCACTGGCTCCTGCTCGCTAGACGCAGATGAGCATGTCCTCACCATCTATAAGAGAATAGAAGAATAAAGATTTAAACTTTAATATGAAAAAAGGTTGCACGATAAAAAAGGAAAGAAAGAGAAGTTTTCTAAATGTCCCATTGCCTCTCGAAGGTAAGTATAAACGTCTCCATACTGATCCGCAAGACTCTACTAGACATGCTCATGACCTGTAGAACTTATGAACATAGAGATTTGATACGAGCTTGTCACGACCCAAAATCTCACCATCGTTGTGATGGTATATAACTTAACCCGCTAGGTAAGCCAACATTTATGATCAACCAAAGCAAGACAAATAAAGGATAATTTCCTGTCATGATATAGATAAATCATAAATAAGTCTTACATCATCAACCAAGTATAAAAAGTACTACAACAATCTCCTAAAATCCGGTAGTACAAAGTCATAAGCAACTAAATAGAGTACAACTGAGTCTCAAATATAAAAGTACGATGTGAAACAAAACAACAGTAAGATGAATAAGAAGGGGACTCCATGAGGTGTGAATCAAGTACATCAACTCGCCATGAAGTCTCCAAATCAAGTTGCTAAGCGCCATCCTGAATGCCTCTGGAACCAATACCATGCACAAAAATAAGTTTAGTATGAGTATAAAATCAATGTGTACCTAATAAGTATCAAGTCTAAACCCGATAAAGTAGTGACAAGGTTATAAAAGGTGACACAATTCCATAACCTTATAAAGCTCATAAGAATGTACAATAATGAAGAAACAACCAAGAAACCACGAATATAAATAGTAAGGCACACAACCAAGAATCAACTATTTTGCATGCTTTCAGGTAAGTTGATAAATTACGTAAGTAAGGCACAATATCAGTATATAAGGATGATATGTATCAAGAAGCATGTATATGCATATCTCTACATGAGTCTACAATGTCCATGCATGTGAAAGACTCTATCTTTTCCTCATTTGATACCTCCCAGGTGTCCCATATCACTGTCCACACACCTAAGGTACAATAGGTGATCACGTGACTCCGAAGGGATGGATCCAAATCCACGCACCGAGCAGTATAGCTTCATAATGAATCATTAACATCTCAAAAATCAGTCATCAAATCATACGAAATGTACCATGTTGCCAACCTCAGTCCATAACAGAGTAACATATGCAGGAATGTATACATATGAATGATGCATATGGACAAAGAAAATCACCATGCAAATATATATATATATATATATACATATATATATATATATATATATATATATATATATATATATATATATATATATATATATA
>MCJB01035372.1:13464-76280 GCA_002018475.1 Nicotiana obtusifolia | reverse complement strand
TATATACATATATATATATATATATATATATATATATATATATATATATATATATATATATATATGCATGGGTACAAGTATGATTGTGGCTGCAAAGTGTAATCCAATATACCAAATGACCCTTCATGTTAAGAAAAAACATCAAAGTCTAGACATAATCTCTAGCATGATTAGTGTTGCTCAGGCAGTTGATAACATCCAAACCAACTCCTCAAAGAGTAAGTTTACATAATCGCATGCAATATAATTTACCCAACTATAAGTCGAGATCGAATCTCACAGGGAACAAAACGTACGCGATTAGGTAAATAAGAGAATTATCAATTTTTATGCTAAGCCAAACACTAACAAGGGTTTTGAGAATATATTATATCCAAAAGCGACAATATAAACTAACGTAGAAAGCAAGTAAATTATCAATGGCTACAAGAATGGATACAAAGTGAGTTACACTCAAGTAACAATCCAATGTATTTTCATGATTTTATAAATATGAGTGAGTTTATATTAATTAGCCTCGGATAATAATTTTATATTAGCTTCTTCTTAGGACTAACAAGAGTTCCTAATTGAATTATTCCTAAAACAATTAAGAGAATTAAGTACATGTAAATGTGGTTACAAGTAATTCAATCCTATCCATAGGAAGAATCTATAAAATGAGGGTTAAGGCTCAAGTTTTTATTAATTAATCTTTCTCAACCCTAAGTTTGCCTTTTCAAAAATTAATTCGAAGTTAATAGGCGAGTCTTAGGATTAGCTAATCTATTTGGAAACATTGAAGAATAAGAATTAAACAAACAATTAACTCACTTCATAATTAATAAAATCATTCATCACATAAGCATAATAAGAGTTTTAACCCAAATTTGAATAATAAATATTTTCATAAACAATAGTCAACTAGTGGAATAAAATAATACATGCTTAGATATTTAATACATAACAAGGAATTGAAAACATGAGTAAAAAGTTAAAAATTTCTCATCCAAAGATTTCAAATCTTCAATCCCCAACTGTGGTTTAGAACCCTAGCACACCAAAAATTTATTTTCTGCCAAAGATATTTTCCAAATTGAGTTTAGTCAAGTATTAAGTGGTTTGGGAGCCAAAAAATGTTAAAACAACGGTTTTGTCCATATTTTCTGCCCAGTTATATGATTCCTCGAAAGCGAAAAAAATAACAGCAATCGTATTGAACAACACTGCAAACAGTCGCGATCACATACTACACCTCGTGTTTGCGGAGCACAGTTGACCAACCACTCACCAAGCTTTTTTGTATCACATTGGCATGCCATTCTTCGCGTTTGTGATAGACATCTTCCAGGATAACAATGATCGCATCTTTTCACTTCGCGATCATGTAGAGTACTTGACCAGCCGCTGACTAGCTCTCACCGCCCAACCATCGCGTTCACAATGGACATTTTCCAGGAGGTTCGTGATTGCATCATTTGTCCTCGTGATCGCATAAAGCAATACCGGCAGCTTATCAATTTTCATTTTAACTTACTTTAACTTTTTCCTTCCATATCTTCTCTAAATCATATAATACCCCAACAAATACCTTAGTTTCTTAATAAAATCATACAAAAGTCTAAGTACCAATAACAGATAAGTTGGTAATATACCAGCTTATTAGTACTCATAAAAACAAATAATGTATAGACAAGAAGAAACAAATCTTAAACAAGGCATAAAGAAGCCTAAATTCTACCCTAAAAATGGTATAGCCTTAGCGTGCGCATATACGCTCGTTATCTCGCATATGTGTCTACCCCAAACATGTAGTACTTTACATTTCTATTTTTATAAAAAAATCTTCAAACCCAGGTTAGTCAAGCTATTGACCTTATCCAGAATAGGCTTCAACCTTCCAATATCCCTTTGCTCCATCCTTGCCATCCAAACGACCCCAATCTATCAAAATATTGTCATGGAAACCAATTCCAAATAATAAAGCAACAAGGTAATAAGACAATGGAAGCAAATGATACAATCGGGTAATAACAGAGATCCAAAGATATGAAACTACAAGAATAATGTCAATCCTACTGATAATAATGACACGACATATAAAAACAAGGGACTAGGAATAGAAAAATACACGACTAGTACTAATACTATTGGTAAGACAAGCAAAACTCTAGAGTATCTGTCAATCCACCACCCTAATTCTCGACCTCGACACCTTTCTATCGAGGGTTATGTCCTCGGTAAGCTGGAGCAGAGCCATGTCCTGCCTAATCACCTCACCCAGTTCTTCTTAGGCCTCCGTCTACCCCTCCGCTGCCCCACCATGGGCAACCTCTCATACCTCCTAACCGGGGCATCAAAGTCTCTCCTCTTCACATGTCAAAACCATCTAAGCCTCGATTCCTGGAACTTATCTTCCATATGAGCCACACCCACCTTGTCCCTAATATATTCATTCCTATTCTTGTCTTTCCTGGTATGCCCACACATCCATCTCAACATCCTCACTTCTGCTACTTTCATCTTCTGTGCATAAGACTTCTTGACCGGCCAACACTCGGCTCCATACAACATGACCGGTCTAACTACCACTTTGTATGACATGACCTTAAGTCTAGGTGGCACATTCCTGTCACACAAAACACTAGAAGCGAGCCTTCATTTCAACCACCCCTCTCCAATACGATGTGCGACATCCTCGTCAATCTCCCCCTTACTCTATATTATAGACCCAAGATATTTGAAACTATCTCTCTTGGTGATGACTTGTGTATCAAGCTTCACGTCCACTTCTGCTTCATACGTCCCAACACTGAACTTACATTCCAAGTATTCTATTTTTGTCCTGCTCAACTTGAGACCTTGAGACTCCGGGGTCTGTCGCCACAATTCCAGCCTAGCATTAACCCCGCAGCTCATCTCGTCAGTCAACATTAGTTCATCTCCAAATAACATACACCATGGCACCTTCCTTTGGATGTGTCGTGTCAGCACATCCATCGCCAGGGCAAATAAAAATGGGCTAAGAGTTGTTCCCTGATCCCAGTCCAAATATTTGATTAGCTTCCAAATTCGAGTCCGAATTGTTGTTCAAAACCTCAAAATCTATTTTTTTAAGTCGTAAACAAAACCTCAAGTTTCACTCTTTGATTCTATGTTTTAAATACAAAAATCCATGGGGAATTAAAGTCTATGAATAAATTCAAGTAAAAATTACTTACCCTAAAGATTGGGGTAAAATCCCTCTTCATCCTCATTCGTTCACCAAAACTCAAAAATGGTGAAAATAAGCTAAATCTTGAAATCTGAAAAAAATATACCGCTAGGCGAAAAATGTACAACACGATCGCGACGTGTACCTCATGCAATCACGAAGACCAGCGACTGAAGCCACCGCGACGTTCCCAATGCATTCGCAAAGAACAGCCACACACACCTACGCAATTGCAACATCCAGAATGCATTCACAAAGAACAAATCACTGGCCTCCAAAATCCTTCTACGTGATCGCGAGACCCATCACCATGATTGCAATTCACTATAACGCACCAGCAAATCTGTAATTCCAACTTGTTCTAAAATATTATGAACTACCCTGAAACTCACTCAAGCCCCTTGGAACCCCGTCCAATCATCCTAACAAGTTATATACCCTATACAAACTTATCCAAAGGCTCAAAAATAAAAGCAACATCAAAACCAAGAATCAAGCATAAAACTAAAAATCTCAAACTTTCTTACTTTAAAATTTCAACTTTAGACTAGAAGTGCCAAATCAACCCCGGGCCATCCAAGACGCGAACGGAACATGCATACAAGCCTAAAATCATCATATGAATCTATCTAAACCTTCAAATTACTAATCCAAAGTCGTTTACCTATAATATTGACCTTGGTCTACTATTCCAATTTTAAGCTTCTAGTTAGGAACTAAGTGTCCCAATTTACTCGCAAACCCCTCGAGAATCGAATCTTTCATACCTACAAGTCATAAAATAGCAAATGTCATGACCCAAAATCCCACCTTAGGAATTGTGATGGCACCTAGTCTCTAAGACTAGGTAAGCCTAACACATGAGGAGATCTAACAGAGATAACCATCTTAACTCTATAAAACTTAAACTGATAAATGGGATAACGTAACTAAAACTGAAAAAATGTTATGCAATCCCTAGAACCGGTAGTACATAGTCATAAGCTCTACCGACATACACTAGAATTTCTAAATATAATATTGTTCTTAATTAAAGATAAACAACAGTAAAGATAAACTCCGAGGCTTGCGAACGTCAAGCAAGTATACCTTGAAGTCTCCAACCGCACAGACATAACTCTCAAGAAATAACACGATTAGAAGTAACTGGATCTGCACAAAAATATGCAGCAACGTAGCATGAGTACACCATAGCGATACCCAGTAAGTACCAAGACTAAACTCAGTGGAGTGCTGACGAGGTAAGTCGAGACACTCACTAGACATAAAACTTGTGCAAGATATTAACATAAAGCTAGCAACCGAAAGAACGTTAATGTAAGAGTAACAGCGTAAAGATTATTAATATAAAACTAACAAAGGAATAACATAAACACAATTGGCAACAAGAAGTAAAGGGTAATAAAGCAGCAACATAATCACAACACAGATGAAATATGAATGAACTCAAATTAGGAAAACAGATGAATATTCAAGTAAACAAATCATTCTCAATGCATGAGTTAAAACAAGAATTACCCTGAGGCACCACACCTCGTAACCACGAATCATAAGCCGCAATTCCGTATCTTAAACGCATGACACCTCGTGCCCACATTATCAATCACATTCGCACGGCAAAGTCCACATGCTACCGTGTACATTGTATCCGTGTCAAATACCAAATAAAATATTCAAGAGGTTTATTTGAATATAATAAGGCATAATAACAATCTTGAATAAATTAAGTCGTCAAATGAGATAATGAGTTTATTTCAAAAAAAATAAAGTAAAATAAAGTACAGTTTATACAAAATAGAGTATCAAATGAGTTTAATTTAGAAATCGATAAGGTAAAGTAAATAGCAATTTTAAATTAAGAAAAACATCAGATAAGTAAACGAATTAAATATATAATTTGTTAAAGTAAGGCGTGACAACAATTTCACATACAGTAAAACATCAAATAGGGTAATGAATTTTAATTTGAGAATTCAATTAAAGTAAAATGTGAACATCACTTAAAAATAGCAAAGTAAAGTGAGATAACGAGTTCTATCTTAAGAGTCACATTAAATAAAGTATGTTAATAATTCTTTTATTTAAAATTGTTATGTTACCAAAAACTCAGCAGAGTATGAGATAATGACTCTACGCAAGTAAATTCATCTTAAAACTCAATTCACCACGTAATACAGAGGCACAGGTTGGCACATCAAAGCAACACAACATATCACGTAGAATACATGACTCACATAAGATCACAATCATTCCCACACAAAAATAAAAATAAATAACCAAATACAATCAAAATACAAATTAGAAGATTTAAGAAAAAATAATAATCGTTCAAATCAACAAGCCTTTCAAATATAGAATGTATAACAAAATCACACCGAGGTACCACACCTCATATCCACATTTCACAACTCAAAATCACAACCTTTCCGTATACCGCCATGTGAGCCTTACATTTAGATATTTTTAGAAACGTTTTTCCCGAAATAGCTACACGTACTTTAGTCCCCTTATGTCGTCGCGTGTCTTCAATTAATTTCCTTACTAGCAACACACACATAAATCCCACCTTATGTCGCCGCATGCACATTAACCCCTATTTTTATACCGCCGTATGCGCATCAATATCACAACACAATGATCAATTTACACCACACGTGTCCATATGCTACAACATTACCAAATCAAAAATAACATTATTACCACAACACAATGCCCACGGCTCAACCACAATGTGTACAAGAATCTCAATAATAATAAAATGAATGAGAAACAACTCAACAAGGTAAGATATTCCAGCAACCAACAATTTCAACCACAACCGTGTTAATAGAATTCAACAACTATAACTTCAACTACTAAACATGGAAGGTATTTCCATGAAATAGAAACTTCAAATCAAATGCATAACTTAGGCTCAACAAGGAATGAGATAGCATGAACTAGCAACTACAAATAAATGCATGAGAACAACTCAACAATGAGTGAAATAGCATGTAATAACAACTACCACTAAATGCATATAAGAGTAACCTCGACAAATGAAAAATAGAACATGTACTAGCAATTTTATCTAAGGCCTGTAAGAATAAACTTGACAACGAATGATAAGACAAATAATAGCAACTTCAATTAAATGCCTATAAGTGATTAAGAGTCTAAACCAGTAAATTGTTCACATATAACCCCGTGTACACACTCGTCACTTCGTATACATATCTTTCACATAATTCAAATAGTACAATTAAACCCAAATCCTAAGGTGTAGTTTCTCGCACAAAGTTAGGCAAGATACTTACCTCAAACAAGCTAAATCAATCTACTAATAAGCCCTTCCCGTGCAAATCCATTTTCGTGGGGCTCAAATCTAGCCAAAATAATTTAATATCATAAACAAAAGTCATAGGAAATAATTTTGGATAGTAAAAATTCGATCTTTAACTAAAAATAAAAAGTCAACCCCAGGTCCGCACATCGAAACCTGACAAAACTCACAAATTCCGAACACCCATTCCGGTACGAGTCCAACTCCGAAACAAGAAAAAAAATACATCAGTCATCCTAACTCGAATCAGGTCCTATAAGATCCCGAAACTCACATTTGATAAGCCCAACATGATTCTTGCGAGATTACACCCAAGATAGCCTCTTGAATCACCCAATTTGGCCTTAAAATAAGGGAGATCTGATATTTTGAAGTTTTAAAAGCAATCGGAAAATTTCAGGTATATAAATGGCATTTTCGTAATTACTTACAACAGAAAAAAGAACCAGCAATATGAAAATCTTCATTTTAGCACCCAAAACTTATCCGGAATCTCCTGCACACAAACCATATATGCATTTCAATCATAAAATATGCTACGAACCTGTTCGCGCATTCAAAAAACCGAAAAGAGGTCATCTTGACTCGATATTGACCATGGTCAAACTTCAAATCTTTAACATAACTAGTTGCTCAACCAATGATCCGAAACACACCCAAGCCCCTCGCGACCTCATCCAATCATACCAACAAGTACAAGTATATCATCCAACCTTATCCAAAGCCCAAAACACCCACGGGAATATCACAACAAAAAATCGAGGCTCGAACTGAATAGAATTTTTCTTAAGTTGTTAAATCTTCATTCTTTCCAAAGAATGTCCAAATTGTACTTAAATACTTCGGAATACTTTCAAACTTTACACACAATTTCAATTCAACTATATAGACCTATCTAAAGTCTCGGAACACCAATTGGAGTCCAATAACATCAAAGTCAACTCTTGGTCAAACGTATGAACTCTTAAGTTCTTCAAATTGACAACTTTCGACAAATAGTATCAAATTCTTTTAGGAACCTCCGAAACCAAATCCAAACATACCTACAAGTACAAAATCATCATATGAACCTATCTGAACAATAAAAACCTAATTCCGAGTCCGTTTACCCAAAAGTCAAACCTTGGTCAACTCTTCCAACCTAAAGCTTCTAAAACAAGAATCATTCTTCCAAATCAATCCCAAACCGCTCGAAAATCGAAACCAACCATACACGCAAGTCATAATACATAATATGAAACTACTCAAAGTCTCAAACCACCGAATGGAACGCTAAAGCTCAAAACGATAGCTCCGGTCATTACATTCTCCCCTGCATAAACATGCGTTCGTCCTCGAACGTGTCAAGAGTTGTTCCAAAGCCATCAAATTATCGTATAACCTCCTTGTCCACATATCCGAGGGTGATCCCATGTCACCCCAATCCATATAATCCTGACAGCACAACGTAGTTGAAGATCCTTAGTTCAACCTTAGCCCATACATAGAGTAAAATTTCCAATATTCATAATCCATTAAAAGACCCGATTCGCAAATCTATACATTGTATAAGTCTGAACAAGCAAAATCATGCCATACATGTAACCCACAATGTAATCACATGATATACCACATAATTAAGATACTCATAGTAGTAGCTTCTGACCACAATAGCTGCTCAATGACAAGCTCGGTATCGGTAACAAATTTCATATCAAATAAAACCATATTCTAAACCTTCATACACTGCCAATGATGAAGGAAACACGCATAAACTCATAACTACTCATCAGATCAAAAAATCATGGAGCTTTCTTGCCCGACAAGAACCATAGCCAAAAATCTAAGGCGGCTAGTGATATTATCCTTCCAACATACCTTGATCAAGTTCGATAACACTCATTCTCTATCAAATAACCTCACCCCATCCAGTACAACTGCTCTACCAACATTCCACATTGATCCTATTCAGAGCCATATACCATGCAATTCGTGCACCAAACAAACAACAACTCGAATGTACCAAAATGATGGAAAGAGAATCAAATGAGAGAATCGCCTTGTGGCTCAACAGATACCACAACGAAGCACAATGCTATGAACCCATCTCACAAAGGAGAAACAAAACACACGAAATGAGCACAAAGGATCATATCCCAACATAACCCAGTTGCGATGCGAGACCCGATCTAAACACCAGTCCACATGGAATACCTCGAGGCATGAGCCTCGTAATCAATAACCCTATGCATAATATTATACAAACACACGAGGCGCATGACCATAGCCATGGAGAAGCGGATATCATTATATATATACCACAAATAAGAAGACCATAACCAAGGCGAAATCAACCATTCAAGATCGCAGAAGCTATCTTGCTCGAATTCTGCCACAAAGCCCAAATAGTACCGCATCATGTGTGCAAATAGTCAACAGTCTCACAACTCACTATAACATAGGAGAGTAACACATGGAACACATCATAACACGAATAAGATCAAATCTAATTGATGACACCACCAATAATACCAGTTGTGCCGGTTAAACAAATCCGACTAGATGTGGAATTCACATTCTCATTAGGCCTACCAGTGGCCTCCAAATCAATTCTGATCCTTCTGAAATAGGTAGATAGCCTCCAAAATTCCCACAATAACATAGCTATAACACATACCATGAGTCGCCAACCTCTTAGCATACCTTCACCGTCTGCAACCATAGAATAAGCTACCTCTGAGAATCTTCTTAGTCTTCAGATCCTTAGAATACCATGATCTCCATATCTGATCCCTACTACACTACTCAAATGACTAACACATTCATCATACACAACCAGTCCATGAGAAATGCTTCCATAATTCCTTCATGCCACATAGCAAAATCTAAACATCAGCGGTTGATCAACCAGGCGATTACTGTAATACCAGTTAGGCATCCTCAAGTAGAAACACAATGCGCCTTCTGATGTGCGCACCCTCCTCAGGTGGTATCAAATAATGCTAGCATCCTTCTAAGCATCTGAAATTGTCCCTATTATCTATTACTCGTGTCCCTATCAAGAACTCTTTGAAACACATCTTCACATAACCAAGCCATTATAACTGAATTTCCCCAACTCAACCAAGACACGTAAGCCATCCAACTCAAGAGTATTGCCACAAATCATCGATAATGCATTACCACACCAAAGGAACCAATTATCTTTATTACTATCCTGACCTAGCATGACCAAGCTGTCACATTCTCTGAATCCTCCTCGACTTGCCTTCAAGTTAACACTTTGTCCTGCCGGTACACTATGATCCTAAGCCAAAACTCACAGCAAGAGATCCTAGCATGAACCATGTCGTCCGAAAGCTCATAAATCATTGGGTTTCCTCTGAAGCACCCAATAATATCACAATCAAGATACTAATCTGAAGAGACCTTTTGTAAATCCGAAGCTATTTCTCTAACCCCTCTGATACTAAAATGTAGAATTAATAATGATACAGAAATGCCGCAAGTCTTAGCACTAACCCACGTAAATCTTAGATTTTTGCCCCATGTACAGTTCCGGTGATATGACACATGACCATGCAATCTGATCATCGATAGTAGACTCCCCCGCATGGCGCGAATCCATAAGACCTAACATCCGATGATCCACACTACCAACCTTCATAAGCTCGTACAGGACCAACCAGTTACTAGAACCCGCTGCACCCTACTCGTGATCAACTGAAAGATCCATCAATAAATCCCTATCCTCAGTCTGGACAACACGTTGAGACAATGATCGAGCACCCATGGCCCCCCTCGTAGCCCATCCACAGCATTACAAACCAGCGGCGTATGGATGATACCGAGTGCGCAATATCGTATACGAGTGGATGCAAGGGAATGCAAGATATGTGCTTCAAGCTGAATCAATGTCGCACGATCATGAATGAAAGAAAATGAAGTTTCCTAATAGTTTCCTAGCCTCTCGAAGATAAGTATAGACATCTTCGTACCGATCCACAAGACTCTATCAAACTTGCTTATGACTCGTTGTACCTATTAACCTAGAGCTCTGATACCAACTTGTCATGACCCAAAATCGCACCTTAGGAATCGTGATGACACCTAGTCTCTAAGACTAGGTAAGCCGAACACATGAGGAGATCTAACAGAGATAACCATCTTAACTTTATAAAACTTAAACTGATAAATGGGATAATGTAACTAAAACTAAACAAATGTTATACAATCCCCAGAACCGGTAGTACATAGCCATAAGCTCTACCGACATGCACTAGAATTTCTAAATATAATATTATTCTTAAATAAAGATAAACAACAGTAAAAATAATATCCAAAGGTGAATTCGAGGCCTGCAAACGTCAAGCAGGTATACCTTGAAGTCTTCAGCCGCGCAGACACAACTCTCAAGAACCAACACGATCAGAAGTACCTGGATCTGCACAAAAATATGCAGAAGCATAGCATGAATACACCACAGCGGTACCCAATAAGTATCAAGACTAACCTCAGTGGAGTAGTGATGAGGTAAGTCAAAACACTCACTAGACATAAAACTTGTGCAAGGTATTAACATAAAGACAGCAACAGAGAGAGAGAGTTACTGCAAGGCTAATAGCATAAAGATTATTAATAAAACCAACAAATGAATAATAGAAACACAATTGGCAACAAGAATAAATAGGTAATAAAGAAGCGACTTAATCGTAACATAGATGAAATATGAATGAACTCAAATTAGGAAAACACATGACAATTCAAGTAATCAAATCGTTCCCAACGCATAATTTACAACAAGAATACCACGAATCATAAGCCACAATTCCGAATCTTACACGCATGGCACCTCGTGCCCACATTATCAATCACCTTCGCATGACAAAGTCCACGTGCCACCATGTACATTGTATCCGTGTTAAATGCCAAATAAAATATTCGAGAGGTTTATTTAAATACAATAAGGCATAATAACAATCTTGAATAAAGTAAGGCGTCAAATGAGATAATGAGTTTATTTAAGAAAATAAATAAAGTAAAATAAAGTACAATTTATACAAAATAGAGTATCAAATGAGTTTAGTTTAGAGTTAAATAAGGTAAAGTAAAATAGCATTTTTAAATTAAGAAAAATATTAGATAAGTTAACGAATTAATATAGAATTTGTTAATGTATGGCGTGGTAACAATTTCAAGTAAAGTAAAACATCAAATAGGGTAATGAGTACAACTTGAGAACCCAATTAAAGTAAAATGTGAACATCATTTAAAAATAGCTAAGCCCCGGGTGAGATAACGAGTTATATCTTAAGAGTCACATAAAATAATGTATGTTATTAATTCTATTATTTAAAATTGTTATGTTACCAACAACTCAACAGAGTATGAGATAATGACTCCATGCAAGTAAATTTATCTTAAAACTCATTTCACCAAGTAATACGGAGGCAGAGATTGGCACATTAAAGCAACACAACAAATCACGTAGAGTGCATGACTCACATAAGAGTCACAATCATTCCACACAAAAATAACAATAAATAACCAAATACAATAAAAATACAAGTGAGATAATTTAAGAAAAAAATAATAACCGTTCAAATCAACAAGCCTTTAAAATATAGAATGTACAACAAAGTCATATTGAGGTACCACACCTCATATTCACATTTTACAATTCATAATCACAACCTTTTCTTATACCGCCGCTTGAGCCTTACATTTAGATATTTTTGAAAATAGTTTTCTCGAAATAGCTACACGCACTTTAGCCCCCTTATGTTACCCCGTGGCTTCAAGTAACCCCCTTACTAGCACACGCACATAAATCCTACCTTATGTCAATGCATGCACATTAACCCCTATCCTTATAACGTCACATGCGCATCAATATCACAATACAATAATCAACTCGCACCACACGTGCCATATGCCACAACATTCCCAAATCAACAATAACAAGATTACCACAACACATTGCCCATAGCTCAACCATAATGTGTACAAGAATCTCAATAATAATAAAATGAATGAGAAACAACTCAACAAGGTAAGATATTCCAACAACCAACAATTTCAACCACAACCATGTTAATAGAATTCAACAACTAAACACTGAAGGTATTTCCATGAAATAGAAACTTCAAATCAAATGCATAACTTAGGCTCGACAAGGAATGAGATAGCATGAACTAGCAACTACAAATAAATGCATGAGAATAACTCAACAATGAGTGAAATAGCATGTAATAACAACTATTACTAAATACATATAAGACTAACCTCGACAAATAAAAAATAGAACAAGTAATAGCAACTTTAGCTAAGGCATGTAAGAATAAACTTGACAACGAAAGATAAGACAAATAATAGCAACTTCAATTAAATGCCTATAAGTGACCTAAGAGACTAAATCGGTCAATTATTCACATATAGGCCCATGTACACACTCGTCACCTCTTACATACGTCATTCACATAATTCAAATAGTACAATTAAACCCAAATCCTAAGGGGTAGTTCCCCCATACAAAGTTAGGCAAGATACTTACCTCAAATTAACTAATAAGCCCTTCCCGTGCAAATCTACTTCCGTATGGCTCGAATCTAGCCAAAATAATTTAATATCATAAATAAAAGCCATAGGAAATAATTCCGGATAATAAAGGTTCAATCTTTAACTAAAATAAAAAAAGTCAACCCAAAAAATCAACCCCCGGTTTGCACCTCGAAATCTGACAAAATTTACAAATTGCGAACATCTATTCCAATACAAGTCCAAACAAATAAAAATTATTCAATTCCGACCTCAAATCGGCCTTCAAATCATCAATTTATATTTTAAAAAGCTTTTACTCAAATTCCTAATTTTTCCAATTCAAATCATTAATCAAACACTAAAACCGAGGTTGGAATCATGAAATAATAACAAATTCAAGTCAAAAATACTTCCCCCAATCCAAATAGTAAAAATCCCCTCCAAAATCGTTCAAAACCGAGGTCCAAAACCTTGTGAGAAAAAGTAACTAAATTCCGAAAGAAGAAGAAAAAAAATGCAACAGGTGTCCCATCTCGAATCAGGTCCTAGATGATCCCGAAACTCAGGTTTGATAAGCCCAACATGATCCTTACGAGATTACACCCAAGATAGCCTCTTGAATCACCCAATTTGGCCTTAAAATGAAGGAGATATGATGTTTTGAGGTTTTAAAAGCAATCTGAAAATTTCAAGGATATAAATGGCATTTTCGTAGTTACTTACACCAGAAAAAAAAAACAGCAAATGAAAATCTTCATTTTAGCACCCAAAACTCATTCCGAACCTCTCTTACACAAACCATATATGTATTTCAACTACGAACCTACTCCCGCACTCAAAACACCAAAAAGAGGTCATCTTGACCCGATATTGACCATGGTCAAACTTCAAATCTTTAACATAACTAATTTCTCAATTAATGATCCAAAACATACCCGAGCCTCTCGGGACCCCATCTAATCATACCAACAAGTATAAATACATCATCCAAAGCCTAAAAACACCCACGGGAACATCACAACAAAGAATCGAGGCTCAAACCGAATAGAATTTCTTTTAAGTTGTTAAATCTTTATTTTTTCAAATGAGTGTCTGAATCACACTTAAACAGTTCGGATTACTTTCAAACTTTGCGCACAATTTTCAATTCAACTATATAGACCTATCCAAAGTCTCAGAATACCAATTGAAGTCCAATAACATCAAAGTCAATTCTTGGTCAAACTTATGAACTATTAAGTTTTTCAAATTGACAACTTTTGACAAATAGTGTCGAATTCTTTTAGAAACCTCTGAAACCAAATCTGAACATATGTACAAGTCCAAAATTATCATACGAATCTATCATAATAATCAAAATCCGATTCCGAGTCCGTTTACCCAAAAGTCAAATTTTGGTCAACTCTTCTAACTTAAAGCTTCTAAAACGAGAATCATTCTTCCAACTCAATCCCAAACCACTTGAAAACTGAAACCAACCATACACATAAGTCATAATATATAATATGAATCTACTTAAAATCTTAAACCATCGAATGAAACATTAAATCTCAAAACGATTGCTCGGATCGTTACAGTAAAGCAACATACTTACAAAGAGATTGAAAAGGAAAAGAGGAACAGGAAAATAAGAGTTGAGACCGAAATTAAGTCGACCTACCCGACTACTTCAGTCAGAAAGTAGTCAAACTTAAAGTATTTCTTTTATTTTTGCTTCAACGTTGCGACTACTGTAGCGAAATATTTATATATATTTTTAATTAATTTTTTTAAATGTCTAACTACATCAGTCGGGAAAATTATGGACAAAAGTTATTTGACTTTCTTCAGATGACTTCACCGATTACATACAACTGTCAAAAATCGAAAAGCACAAAATTTTACACAAAAGTTGTTGCTTACTGTGGTCGAAGAGCTAGTCGGATAGTAGGGAAAAGAGATAAAAAAGATTGTCTTCTAACCACTTTCATCGAAAATGTAGTCGGAATTGCGCTAACCATTTTGTAATTGGAATTTTCAGTTGGGTAAAACGAATTTTCTAGTGGTGCTTCTCCTTCTCCTTTCTTTTTCTTCTTTGATAAAGGATGAAAAATGAGTGTGTTTGTGTGTTATTTCTTCTGTGAGTTGCAGGAGTTCACATCTTTTTAGAAGTGAAAATATGCTCATTACGTATTTTTTATTTGTAAGAACGAACTTATGCGGAAAATGATCAAATAGGAGAAAAATTGGTGAAAAAAGAGCTGAAGAGAAAAGTCCTGGACAATGAAGCGAGGTTTACTTCGCCAGACCGGGACCGGAGCTGATTAAACCAGCTTCTCCAATCCGAAATAGAAAAAGAAAAATCCGCCCCATACAAATACTAGTTGCTATAAATACATCCTAAAATGTGCTTTTGAGGGGAGTCACTACTTTGGAGAGAGAGAAGACTTTAGGGAGGCAAGAACACGCTAGGAGCAAGGCGGAGAATTCTTCTACAAGTTTTTCACTTTCTTCTTCCTATTTTCCATTATTGGTTATGAGTTCTAGTATTGTAGTTTTGCATATTTTTATGTATAGCTAATTTTTTATCTAGGATTTTGATGGAACCTTTTGTAGGATAAATTCTTGTGATGTTCTTATATAATTGAGCCGTTGGATTTCTCTACTTGTTCAACTACGTGTTTATTGTTGTTGATTGAATGGCCATCAATTGACTGTACCTATTTAGTGTGTATTGCTTGAGAGAGGGTACGCATTTAGGTAGTTTTTGAACAACCTCACTCTAACGTATGTGAGAATCAATACGGAGGGTTTAAGGCGGGAGTACAAATAACGAAACCTTGATGCGATCGTAGTAAGCGGTGAATTAGTGCCAGCTAGCGCAATTCGAGAGAATATGTCTAGTAAATTGTGGTAGTTGCTCGAGACAGAATTACGACACCCGAAGTACTCACAATCGGTAGAGAATAATTAGGCGAAATTATAGAAGACGTAGCGGGAAGGATTCTGACAATTGGGGAAATCATAATCTAGACCTCCTTAATCTTTTTTCCAACCCTTAGTATCCCTAGTTGTTGATCTACTACTTTAATTTGTTAATTACATAGACATAAGAATCTTTATATTTATAACTTAGGGATTGTTAGAGCTTGTCTTCTTGGTAATATAGAATAGTTATAGCTAAATCATAGTTCTTTGTAGGATTCAACTCCAGACTCTTAGATCGGATTATATTTGCAGCGACCCGCTTAACCTTTTTAGGACTAGGGTTGGGCGTCAAATTTTTTTGCCGTTGCCAGGGAACTAATGGTGTAGTTGTAGCTGTAAATATTGCTATGTTTTAAGTTTGAACTTTTCTTTTTCTTTTTTTATTCTTTTTGGTTTTATTATTTTTATTTTACTTGTTTATTTGAGAAACATGGCATCTTGGAATTATGGGAGTTTCGATGTTAGTAATTCTATTGTTGATCTTCCTAATGCTTATTGTGGAAGAAACCACCCGTGGCAAAAAATTATCAAACTATTCCCGGGAGCGAGTTATGTACACCAGCTTAATCTTATGTGGAATGTATGTGATGTTTGTGGTGGTCAAGATGGTCGCTTTTACTTTTGTGCTTCTATTTCTTATCCTCCCCCAACCCCTTATTATGATGGTTCTACTTTTTCTTGTGAGGTTAACAGGAACAAAGAACCCGGGGAAGCTAACCTGAAGGAGATCAATGATATGTTAAAGTGCCTTATGGAACGAAGTAATGAGAAACTGTCACGACCCAAATCTCCACATATCGTGATGGAGCTTATCACAGTACTAGGCAAGCCTACAATCACAAAATAACTATGCATTTTAAAATAGAAGCATGATATATTAAGTTTAACAGCGAAAAATCTCATAAATAACCGATAAGAACAACTATGACTCCACTACAAAATATCCCAGAAATCCGAGTGTCACCGAGTACATGAACTACTAAGTATCAACACAATCTAGATCTAAAATACAAATGTCTAAAAGATAGAATAGTACAAAGTAAACTGAAAGGAAGGAGAGTCGAGGTCTGCGGGCGTCATAGCAGCTTCCTTAATAATCTCCAAGCAGATACTGGACCAAGTCTAGCAACTGTCGTGCCCAGAAGTACCTAGATCTGCACACGAAGTGCAGAATGTAGCATGAGTACAACCGACCCAACGTACTCAATAATTAACAAGACTAACCTTGGACTGAAAGTAGTGATGAGCTCAAAAAGGTACAGTCCAAATCTAGATATTAACGGTACAAATATAACAGGGAAATGACAGTACTAACTCAAAGAAATCTCATAATCAGTTCGTACACAGTACAAAAAATTGCGGTGTGATGTGAACTACGTTCCTAACTCTCGTTGCACTGCTCTTCAAAAATGTGACATGAACTGCGTGCCCCGATCTAAAATAATGGACATCGGCACACCGTGAAGGCGAACAATCTCACGGATATAGATCTCAGCCAACAGCTCCGAAGAATAGGTAGTCCCAACTGGAATGAAATGCACGGACTTAGTCAACCGGTCCACAATCACCCAAATAACATCAAATTTATTCAAAGTCCGTGGAAGCCCAACTATGAAGTCCATGGTGATACGCTCCCATTTTCACTCAGGAATCTCAAGCCTCTGAAGCAAACCGCCCGGCCTCTGATGCTCATACTTCACATGCTGACAGTTCAAGCACCGAGCTACAAACTCCACTATATCTTTCTTCATTCTCCTCTACCAATAGTGTTGCCTCAAGTCCTGATACATCTTTGCGGCACCCAGATGAATGGAATACCGTGAAGGGCCTCCTCAAGAATCAACTCACGTAACCCATCCACATTGGTGACACAAATCTGACCCTGTATCTGCAACACCACATCATCTCCAATAGAAACCTCCTTGGCATCCCCGTGCTGAACCATGTCCTAAAGGACCACCAAATGGGGGTCGTCATACTAACGCTCTCTGATGCGATCATATAAGATTACTGAGAAATCACGCAAGCTACCGACTAGGCTCCGAAACATCTAACCTTATGAACTGATTGGCCAAGGCATGAACATCTAATGCAAGCGGTCTCTCATCACTAGGAATATATGCAAGGCTACCCATGCTCGCTGGATTTCTACTCAACGCATCGGCCACCAAAATTAGCCTTCCCGAGATGATATAAAATAGTTATATCATAGTCTTTTAATAGCTCCAACAATCTACGCTGCCTCAAATTTAGATCCTTTTGCTTGAACAAGTGTTGAAGGCTCCGATGATCTGTAAATACCTCACAAGATATGCTGTAGAGGTAATGCCTCCAAATATGTAATGCATGAACAATGGATGCCAACTCTAAGTCATGAACAGGGTAATTCTTCTCATGAACCTTTAACTGCTACAACGCATATGCAATCATCCTGCCATCCTGCATCAATACTGCACCGAGCCCAGTACGCGATGTATCACAATACACTGTGGAGGATCCTGAACCTGTGGGCAACACCAACATTGGGGTTGTAGTCAAAGTAATCTTGAGCTTTTGAAAGCTTAACTCACACTCATAGGACCACCTGAATGAGGCACCCTTCTGAGTCAATCTAGTTAATGAGGATCTTATGGATGAACATGTACAAGTGTATATAAAGCAGCAATAATAGCAAAGAATGATAACGTTCTAACTGGGAGGGGACATGCGAAAAGGGGTGATATAATAAATACGGCAAGTATGAAATCACAAAATAACCAAGTAACATACCAAAATCGGAAATCAGTCAAATCAATGATATGAGCGGCATCACCCTTCATGCTTTTACTCTTGTCCTCACCATGTAATAATATGAATATAATGGCACGGCATCACCCTTCTGCTTTTACTCTCTTCCTCACCATGTAATAACAATAATATAAATAAAGTGGTACGGTATCACCCTTCGTGCTTTTACTCTCTTCCTCACCATGAAATAATGATAATATGAATGAAATGGCACGGTATCACCCTTTCGTGCTTTTACTCTCTTCCTAACCATGTAATAATAATAATATGAATTTGAATAATAAACGATGCAGAGAATAATTTAACTTCAAATATGGTGCCATGATATCAAACTTCAACTTCCAAAAATATTCAACAACTTCGAAATAAGCAATAAATATGAAAGGAATCAAAGAAGTAATAATCTAACCTAAGCATGGATATTATAGTTAATGGAACAATATAATACAAAGAAACAATTTCCACCCGCATGCTTTGACCCAATGGCGACGCATAGGTATACGTCACCTCACATAAACGTTGTCCTCATAAATAAAACACATAGCAAGTAGACTAACAGGTCCTAATCCTTTAAGTCAAGGTTAACCACGATACTTACCTTACTTCCGAAATCAAATCAATGCTCAATCGCGGATTTTCCTCTAGAATTAGCCTCCAAACCAATCATATCTAACCAAATATAGTTCAAACAATTCAAAATAAGCTTTAAAAACTATCCACGTGTGAAAAAGATTCAATATTTAATATTTTTGGAAAAAGTCATCAAAAGTCAACTCCGGGCCCGCTTGGTCGAAACTCGAGATTCGGATCAAAACCCAATTACCCATTCACCCCCAACCCCGGTTATGTGATTAGTTTCGAAATCTAACCTCAATTTGAGGTCTAAATTTCAATTTCTCAAAATACCCAATTTTCACCTAAATCCCTAATTTTTACCATAAAAAAACATAAATTTAAGGATTAAAATCAGTGGGTGTTTATGGAAATGTAAGGAAACAAGTTAAAAGGGGTATTATCACTTTTAGCCCGCGTAAGAAACTATTTACATCTGATAGCTGAAAAAGTGTATAAAATTTGTATAATTTTTGTATATAACATACAGAATGTATATATATACAAAAAAAAACTATAAAAATTTTATACATTTTTCCGGCAATTATATTTACAACGGCTATATAGTGCCATTTTTTCAAGTTAAAATATATTAACCTATGATGTTGGGATGAAAAACCTCTTCAAAATCGCCTCTAGGCCGAGCTCAAACTTGAAAATGGTAATAAATGGGATGATTCCCGTTTTATTTAGAAGTTTTAAACACTGAGCGTCAGATGTTCATCGCGTTCGCAAGACACCCGACGCATTCGCGAATCATTGTGGCCTACTAGCCTTCGCGTTTGCGAGATGTTAAACGCATTTGCAATGGCCTGTCTCCCTTGGCCTTCGCATTCACGAGCCTAGGCTCGCGTTCGCGTAGAACAACTGACCAACTTCCCCCCAGGTCCCTCCCTACATTACGTGTTCGTGAGAGAGAGATTGTGTTCGCGAAGGGTTAACCCCCCACTATTCACGACCTGCCCTTCGTGTTCGTGAAGAATGAACTCCTTCCTACCCCAGTTTCCCCTTCGCGATCGCGAGATTACCTTCGCAATCGCAAAGCACAAATCCTCAGACACCAGGACCAGCTGAACCAGCAGATCCTCTAAGTCCAAAATTGATCTGTAGCCTATCTGAAACTAATCTGAGCCACTCGGTCTCGAAACCAAATATGTACACAAGTGTAATAATATCATACGAACTCGCTCGAGTGATTAAAAAATCAAAATAACACCTAAAACTACGAATCAGACATCAAAATGCATGAACTTTTCAAAGAAATGCAAGAACTTTCATATTCACAACCGAGCGTCCGAATCATATTAAATCAACCCCGTTTTGTACCAAATTTTGCAGACAAATCTTAAATAGTAAAATGAAGCTATACCAAGTTCTGGAACCGAAATTCGAACCTGGTAGCTATAAGTCAACCTATGATCAAACTTCGAAATTCTTTAAACCTTCAAATTACTAGTTTTCAACAAATCACATCAAAACAGGTTAGGGACTTCCGAATTCAATTCGGACATAAGCCCAAGTCCAAATCACGATACGGACCCACCGGGATCATCAAAATATCGATCCGTGTCCATTTACACAAAATGTTGATCATAGTCAACTCAAATTATTTTAAAGGCTAAAATTCATATGTTTTTCTAATTTTTCACATAAAAACTTTCATAAATAAGACATGACAGTGCATGCAAATCGTAAAACACTAAACAGAGCTAATCGAGGTCTCAAAATACGAAAATAAAGGCTAAAACTCAAAATGACCTATCGGGTAATCACATTCTCCATCTCTAAAACAAACGTTCATCCTCGAACAGACATAGAAAGGTACCTGGACTGGTGAAAAGGTGTGGGTATCTACTCCACATATCGGACTCGGACTCCCACATAGCTGCCTCGATCGTATGACCTCTCCACTACAATCTAACAAAAAGATAACTCTTAGACCTCAGCTTCCGGACCTGTTGTGCTAGAATGGCCACCGGCTCCTCCTCGTAAGTCAAATCTTTGTCCAATTAGATTGAGCTGAAATCTAATACATGGGATAGGACGGATCACCGTGAGACCTCCGGAGCATGGAAACATGGAACACCGGGTGAACTGCTGATAAGCTAGGTGGCAATGCAAGCTTGTAGGCCACCTCATCAACTCTCTCAAGAATCTCAAAGGGCTCGATATAACTAGGGCTCAACTTTCCCTTCTTCCCGAACCTCATCACACCCTTCATGGGTGAAACCCGATGCAAAAACCTCTCTCCGAACATGAAGGCAAGATCACGAACTCTCCGATCGGCATAACTCTTCTACCTTGACTGAGCTGCACGAAGTCGGTCCTGAATCATCTTGACCTTTTCCAAGGCATCCTGAACCATCTCAATACCCAACAACCTAGCCTCTCCCGGCTCAAACCAACCAACTAGAGAACGACATTGCCTCCCATATAAGGCCTCATAAGGAGCCATCTGAATACTCAATTGGTAGCTATTTTTGTAGGAAAACTCCGCAAGAGGCAAGAACTGATCCTAAGAATCCCCGAAATCCAAAACACATGTGCGAAGCATATCCTCCAATATCTGAATGGTGCGCTCGAACTGTTCGTCATTACGGGAGTGAAATGTTGTACTCAACTCAACCTGTGTGCCTAAGTCACGTTGTACGCCCTCCAAAAGTGCGATGCGAACTGCATACGCCAATCAGAAATAATGGACACTGGCACATTGTGAACACAAACAATCTCGCGGATATAGATCTCAACTAACCGCTCTAAAGAATAGGTAGCTGCCACTAGAATGAAATGTGTCGACTTCGTCAACTTGTCCACAATGACCCACATTGCGTCAAATTTCTTCGAAGTCCGTGAGAGCCCAACAACGAAATCCATGATAATACGCTCTCACTTCCACTAGGAAATCTCAAGTCTCTGAAGCAAACCGCCAGGCCTCTGATGCTCATACTTTACCTGCTAGCAATTCAAACACCGAGCCACATGTGAAACTACATCTTTCTTCATTCTTCTCCACCAATAGTGCTACCTCAATTCTTGATACATCTTGGCGGCATCTAGATGAATGGAATACCACGAACTATGGGCCTCCTCAAGAATTAACTCACGAAGCCCATCCATATTGGGTACACTAATCCGACCCTGCATCCGCAACACCCCATCATCTCAAATAGTAACCTGCTTGGCATCACCGTGCTGCACCGTGTCCTTAAGGACAAGCAAATGGGGGTCATCATATTGACGCTCTCGAATGTGCTCATACAAAGAAAACCAAGCAACTGTGCAAGCTAGAACCCGAGTAGGCCCCAAAACATCTAACCTCACGAACTGATTGGCCAAGGCATGAACATCTCATCTGATGCTAGTAGTCTCTCACCAACTGGAATATATGAAAAGATACCCATACTCACAGCTTTTCTACTCAAGGCATTGGCCACCACATTGGCCTTGCCGGGATGATACAAAATAGTAATATCATAGTCTTTCAACAGCTCCAACCACCTTCGCTACCTCAAGTTGAGATCCTTTTGCTTGAGCAAATATTGTGGACTTCGATGATCTGTGAATACCTCACATGACACGCCGCAAAGGTAATGCCTCCAAATCTGCAATGCATGAACAATCGCTGCCAACTCTAAGTCATGAACTAGGTAATTCTTCTCATGAACCTTCAACTGCTACAACGCGTATGCAATCACCCTGCCATCCTGCATCAATACTGCACCGAGCATAATACGCCGATGTATCACAATACACCATGTAGGATCCTGAATCTGTGGGCAATACCAACATTGGGGTTATAGTCAAAGCAGTCTTGAGCTTTTGAAAGCTCAACTCACACTCATCGGACCACCTGAATCGGGCACCCTTCTGAGTCAATCTAGTCAATGGGGATGTTATGGATGAAAACCCATCCACGAACAGCGTTAATAACCCACCAAATCTAGGAAACTCAGAATTTCTATAGCTGAAGTAGGTCTAGGCCAGTTCTGAACTGTCTCAATCTTTTTAGGATCCACTTTAATGCCTTCGACAGATACAACATGTCCTAAAAAGGCAACTGAATCCAACCAAAACTCACACTTTGAAAACTTGGCATATAACTGACTCTCTCTTAGTGTCTGAAGTACAACCCGAAGATGTTGTTCATGCTCCTGTCGACTGTGGGAGTAGATCAAATATCGTCAATGAATATGATCGCAAAAGAATCCAAATAGGGCTTAATACCCTATTAATCAAATCCATAAATGTTGTTGGGGGCTTTTGTCAACGCAAAGTACATCACTAGGAACTCATAATGCCCACACCAAGTACGAAAAGTTGTCTTAGGTACATCCGATGCCCTAATCTTCAACGGATGGTAGCCAGATCTCAAATCAATCTTCGAAAGCACTTTGGCACCCTGAAGCTGATCAAATAAGTCATCAATCCTCGGCAACGAATACTTGTTCTTGATAGTGACTTTGTTCAACTACCGATAGTCTATACACATCCTCATCGAACCATCTTTCTTCTTCACGAACAACACTGGTGCAACCCAGGGCGAGACACTGGGTCTAATGAATCCCTTATCAAGCAAATCTTGCAACTACTCCTTCAGTTCCTTTAACTCAAGCGGGGCCATGCGGTATGGCGGTATAGAAATGGGTTGAGTGCCCGGAGCTAAGTTAATACAGAAGTCGATATCTTTGTCGGGTGTCATCCCCAACTGATCTGCAGGAAATACCTCTGAAAACTCATGCACAATAGATACTGAATCCATGGAAGGAACCTCTGCGCTAGAATTATGAATAGGCAAAATATGCTAGAAATCCCTTCTCGACCATACGCCGAGCCTTCACATAAGAATTAACCCTACTGGTAGAATGGCCTTGAGTCCCTCTCCACTCTAATCAAGGCGACCCCGGCACAGTTAAGGTTACCGTCTTGGCGCGCCATCTGTAGCGTAACACTGAAAGTAAGTCCATCAATGAATCTCCTCACTCTCTCCCTCTCAGTAGAGAGTAAGATAACTACATGGCGAGCTAAGTCCACAAATCGGGTCTCATACTAGGTAACAGTCATGCTACCTTGTTGAAGGCGCTTAACTGCCTGCGACACTCCTCTCTCAGAGTGAAAGGAATAAAATTCTCTAGAAATAGCTGTGAAAACTGATCCCAAGTAAGTGAAGGTGAACCAGCTGGTCTAGTCAAACACATAATCTCTCCACTATCTCTTGGCAGAACCGGTTATCTAGAACACTGCAAAGTCGACCATATTGGTTCAACAATACCCATGTTGTGCAACACCTCGTGGCAACGATCCAGGTAATCCTGGGGTCCTCAGAAGGTGCACCACTAAAGTGAACAAGGAAGAGCTTTGTGAACTTGTCCAATCTCATCAATCTCTCAATAGACATCGCGGGCCTCTCCCTGGCCTGTGCAGCAACAATAGGCTGAACTACCCCAACTGGCTGGACCGCTAGATTCTGATATATGGGAGCCATTGACTCCAGAGTGTGAGTAGCGGGGGTCTGTGCTCCTCCCCTAGCCTGAGAGATGACTAGTGCCACCAGAAATGCACCGGTCGGGGCCACACTCTCCATAAGGCCCGTCAAGTGGACTAGAGTATCCCGAAGCACTGGAGTGGCTATAAATCCCTATAGGACTTGATCTGGTCCAACTGGTATGGTCAATGTTGGGACCTCCTCCTCATGATTAATCTGAGGCTCCACGGTAGGTGTTGCTGCTGGGACTCTAGGCTAAGCCATGTCCCTACCTCGTCCTCTGGCTCGACCTCGGCCTCAGCCTCTACCCCTGGTAGTAGCTACAACAGTGGGTTCCGGTTCCTATCCGACTGTAGATGTTGTGCGTGTTCTCACGATCTGCGAGAGAACAAGAATGGAATGATTCAAACATCAATGATAGAACAAAGTCGCACGATAGGGAAAGAAAGAAGTGAAATTTTTCCTAAAACTCCATAGCCCCTAGAAGATAAGTACAGATGTTTCTGTACCGATCCTCCAGACTCTACAAAGCTTGCTCATGACTCGTGAGACCTAAGCAATCTAGTCCTCTAATACCAACTTGTCACGACACGGAATCCCTCCCTCGGAGTCGTGATGGCGCCTAAAATCCACTTTCTAGGAAGCCGATGTGAAATAATTAATTAACTAATTTTAACAATTAAAAAATACAATAATGATATTCAACGAGAAATAAGAGCTAAGTCTAACAAAATACTAATATAAACAATGTAATAATATCTACTCCCAGAAATCTAGAGTCACGAGTACAGGAGCAACTAGAAGTCTACAAGCAAAGTCTAAAATAAATACAATTGTTTCGAAAAAATGAACAGTAAAAGTGGGATGAAAAACCTCTTCAAAGTTGCCTCTACGCCGAGCTCAAACTTGAAAATGGTAATAAATGGGATTATTCCCATTTTTTTTTAGAAGTTTTATAGATTAAGAGTCAGGTGTTCATCGCGTTCACAAGACACCTGATGCGTTCGCGAAGCATTACAGCCTACTGGACTTCACGGTCGTGAGATGTTGTATACGTTCGCGATGGCCTGTCCCCCCGGCCTTCGCGTTCGCGAGCCAAGGCTCACATTCGTGTAGAACATCTGACCAACTTCCCCCAGGTCCCTCCCTACACTACGCGTTCGCGAGAGGGAGATCATGTTCACGAAGGGTTAACCCCCTACTACTTGCGACCTGCCCTTCGCATTCGCGAAGAATGAATTCTGACGAGCGCAAAACCCACACCCAAATATGCTCGCTAGTCAAAGATAGTATAGTATAATATTGTATCCACAGGGATTGGATTTAAATCGTATTATTATAGTTTGTAGTTAGGTTGTTATCCAAGATAATCAATAGTTGAGAATTATGTGATTAAAATTAAAATTAACTAAGAATCTAAAGCTAATTGACTAATGACAATCGAACAAAAGTAAGCAAGGAATATATCAATGGGAGAAAATAGGGGTTGATTGGATAGGTGCAAAATAATTGTCTGGGATTTAACTCTAGTTAATTCACTTCTAACGTTCAAGTGAGTCTCTCGAATTCACTCAATTATTAGTTCAAACGTTTAGTAGAAACTCCTATCTCGATTAAGTCTCAACCTCATAATATGAACCAATTTAAGCTCGATGAAGATATGCAAGAGTTCGTAAACTAGGTTTAATAAAAAAACTCAACTAGCCTCTTTTGATTACTAAGAAGAATTAATAAATTCAACCAACAAGATAAAGCAAAAATATCACAAGTTATGCCTCTCTCGATTACATGAACATGTGAACATAGATGCAACAATTAAATCACCCAAAATGATTCAATACATAAAACAAGAGTTAATATCCACAAACAAATATCAATACACCAAATCCATCAATCCCTAAAGAAGAACTACTCGATAGATATGGAGTAATTCATCACTAATATAAAGAAAAACATAAAACGATAAAAACTCTTTTCTTGAGTGAGGATTGAATGATGAATTCTTTGTGTGTTCACTTCTTCACCTCCTTCTTAGCCTCCTTAGGTATTAGATGTTTCAAAAATCCAAAATATAATGTTTTTACATGTATTTGTACTAAGTAGAGTCAGGCCCAGACGAAAATACCTTTTCTTACGTGAAAAAAGACTGGGCTCTATAAAAATTGCACAGGCGCGCCGCATGGGGCGATGCGCCATGCGGGACATTAGTGGGAAAGTTGAGAGAGTTGAAATCTATCAAGCAGCCAGAAAATATACAGGCGCAGTGTGCCACGCTCCGCATTAGTGTTGTTTTCTCAGAGTACGACCTTTTCTTGACTTTTTGATATCCAGACGTGATTTTCGACCCCCGAACGCGATCTCGGCTTTATCCCTTAGGATTTTACTCATACTTCAAAGCTCCAAATCACTCGAATTCATTTCATAACATCTACATAGCTCGGAATCTTCCTAAGAGGCATAAAACACACAATTAGTGCAAAACACTTGCGATTAACGTTGAAACTCAATTAAAGTGTAGTAAACTAGAGTGCAATAAGCGACTAAAACACGAGATTATAGCCTACCATCAACACCCCACACTTAAACCATTGCTCATCCTCGAGCAATCGAACTACACTTTATATAGACACGACCTTTTTCAAACAACTCTCCTAACTCATTACACCAAGAATATTTAAAATAGCACAATAGTGTAACATCTTCACCTCAAGATTTGACTCAAAAGCACCACACATTATTTATAACCCGCTCACTTACTCTAACATAGAGGTCAATGACATTACCTTTCCTGCATGAATCAAGTGCTCTCACAGAACAATAGAGAGTAGTTCCACACACAATAAAAGTTAAGAACAATTAGGAACTCAAGATAGAAAGAATTCGCTCATTCTCAGAAACAACATTCACATGCCGCAAAAGATGAACCATAGGCTTGCCCGTAGTGTACTACTTTACTAATTAAGCTCATTCAGTCAAGGATCAAGTAGGACTTTAAATAGTTGTAATGTAGGCTGCAGGACGGGTAGGATACAATTAGATATAAGAGTGACTACACCTTGCTAAGCATTTTTAATACATACGCTTTACCTTTCAAAACCTCACACTTATGTCAAACCAAAACTCTACGATCACATCAATATAAATTAACTCCCTACTTCTTTAAGCACAATTACATCAAGAGTTACCACTTATCAATGAATATTTTGCACAACAACACAACATAAATTTTCTTTTTCAATTCAAGTGGCTCTTACTTTTTCAATATATTACACATTTCTCCTTATTTCATTAGTTCCACTCAAAAGCCAAACCAGTCACACCACACTTCAACTTTTACAAAGTTCATAATCAATTCAAGTGCTTACGAGAGGTAAATGGTTCAAACAGATGGTCAATTCAAATAAATGGGTAAGATTTGTAATGTGGTTGCAAAGAAACAGGATTACAGGCTCAAAGGGGTTAACTAAGATACATAACAATTAGGTGGGTAAAAGCATATAATTTGTTTGAAATGCCTAAATCACTTCCATGACTGAACAAAATTATTACTTCGTTTTGCAAACGCACAGGACAAGTTCTAGACATCAAATGCAATACACAGAATACATAAAATCTCACACACACATGGCACATAACTCACTCAAGATTGGACTATCAAGACACTCTAGTCAAAGCAGTTAAGCAAAATTAAAATTATACAATTTAAAGTACTTATACAAGAGTCAAAAATTGAGCCTAAGTGTCACTACTAAAGTACTCACTATTCTCAAGGCATAATAAAGTCACGAGATATTGCTTTCAATTCAACTCATAGCACAAGGTTTCCTACTATTGTACAAAACAAAAAACTAATTACATCCGGTTCAAACAAAACCCTTGAAAAAGAACCGCGGCACAAAGAAAAACCAAGGAGGAATTATTACACTAACTACAAAAGAAAATATTTTTTTCTTTTTCTTTTCGACTTTAATCCCTCAAGAAACCCACCGAATGATATCCATTATTGGGAAAATTTGAATTTTTTTTAAATTTTTATGGTTTTTTTCTCATTTTTCTATCTCTAAATACTAAAACAACAAAACTAAATTACTAACACAGATACATACAGCATAAAAATTTCCCCACCCCACACATTAAGTTGTGGCATGTCCCCATGACACACAATTAAAAAGCATAAGGTAAAGGAAACTTCCCTAAACTTTTAGTTGGGGTCTGAGTCGAAGTCGGGCTCCATTCTACGCGCCTGAACCAATGCACAAATCTATGTGGACAACTTCTTCTCAGGCTTCTTGGGGTATACCCCACACTTATCTTTTTCACTTAGTGCAGCCTTCTCTTTTGAGCTCTTCACCTTCCACTTAACATTTACAGCTGGCTTTTCCTTTTTCGCCCCCGTTTCTACATTCATCTCAAAAGTAACAATCTCCTCCCCCACTCTAAGCATGAGTTTTCTATCATGTATATCTAAAATTGCTCTACCCGTTGCTAAGAATGGTCTTCCTAAGATGAGAGGGACCTCTTTATTCTCCTTCATATTTACTACAATAAAGTCTACAGGAAACACGAACTTATCTACCCGTACTAAGACATCTTCCACTATCCTCTCAGGTATCAGAGTTGTTTGGTTAGCCAGCTACAAAGATATTGGTACCGACCTTATCTCTCTAATCTCACTCTCCAGATTCTTGTATATAGAAAAAGGCATTAGATTAATCGAGACACCAGAATCACGTAAGGATTTATCAATTTAATAGAGCCTAAAGAGTAAGGTATAGTAAAACTCCCTAGATCTCCACATTTTTGTGGGATTTTGTTTTGTAAGATTGCACTGCAATGCTCTGTGAGCTTGACTACTGATGTCTCCTCAATCTTTCTTTTCTTTGTAAGGATATCCTTCAAGAATTTGGCATAAACTGGCATTTGCAAAAGCACCTCTGTGAATGGAAAATTTACATTAACCTGTTTCAGCATATCTAGAAATCTCTCAAATTGCTTGTCCAGCTTCTCTCTATAAAAATTTTGGGGAAAAGGTAAAGCAGGCATATGCTTGCTCTCTTCAGATTCATCCCTTCTTGAATTATCTACCTTCTTCTTTTTCTCAGTTCCCTTCTTGCCTTTCTTCTTCTTATCAACTTCATTTTTCAGCTGCTCCCTACTTTCTCTTTCAGGTACCACCTCTTTTTGGATAGGGGTGGGCTCTTTCACTACTTGTCCATTTCTCAGAGTTACAGCATTTACCATCTCCTTGGGGTTTCTTTCAGAATCAGCTGGCAAAGTACTTGGGATCCTTTCAGATAAGATTGTAGCAATTTGTCCCACTTGTCTCTCTAGATTTCGAAGACCAGTACCTATTTCCTTGATAATTGTTCCATGTTCCCTTATAGCTGCGCTATGAATTTCGAGCTTCTCATCAATTTTCTAAATAACGGCCTTCATGAGATCTTCCAAGCCAGACTGAATGGGCTGTTGAGGCTAAAATTGCGGCCTTTGCTAATTTTGGAAAACAGGCGCCCCTTGTCCCTGAGGTCTGGAATTATTCTATTGTCATGCATTCGTTGAACCCCCAGATGAACTCCATGAAAAACGGGGGTGTCTCTGACCCATTGCATTGAAGTTATAATTCCCAACAACATTAACTTCCTCAGTTGAAGCTTGACACTCAAGAGTAGGGTGTCCTCTTCCACATATATCACAAGCTTCATGAGGTTCACTTTGTATTGAAGCTAAGGTTAGCTTCCTTGTCTCTTTCACCATAGCATCAAGTTGTACCTGCACAGATGTGTTAGCATCAACCTGGTGAACACCATTCGCCCTTCTTCTTTCAGCACTTTCAGAGGGCCACTGATTTGCATCTTTAGATAACTTATCAAGAATAGTGACTATCTCCGCCGGTGTCTTCTTCATCAATGGACCTCCAACTGCATTGCTCAATGTTCTGCGTGAGGCCGGTGTCAACCCATCCCGATAATCCTGGAGTTGCATCCAAAGTTCAATTCTGCTATGTTGACACTTTCTGACTATCTCCTTAAACCTCTCCCAAGCTTCAAAAACCTTTTCAGTATCTTTCTGGCAAAAGTTATGGATCTCTCTTCTAAACTTGCCCGTTTTAGCTGAGGAGAAATATTTATCAAGAAATTTTCTGATCATCTCCTCCAATGTTCTAATCGATCCTTGGGGCAAGCTTCGAAGCCACTGCTCGCATCATCTTTCAGCGTGAAGGGGAATGCCCTTAAGTAGATTGCATCTTGTGAAACACTATTATATTGAAAGGTGTTCATGATCTCCTCGAAGTCCATTAGATGGTTGTTTGGATCTTCGTTCATCTTTCCTCTGAAGACACAACAGTTTTGAAGAGTTTGAAGCAATCCTTGCTTCAATTTGAAATTGTTCACTGCAACTGGAGGTGGTCGAATACTTGACAATCCCTGGTTGTAGACCGGTCTAGCGTAATCACCAATTGGTCTCCCAGCACCAAGAGCTAAGTTTCTGAACTGGCTTGCACCCATGGGTTGATTTTGATTAAGTTTGTGACCCTTCTCTTCTTCATAGACGCGATGCGCATCTATAATAGCTGCTTCTTCAGCATCCCTTGTAGCCTTCTCTCGTTGTTGGGCTGCCTCTCTCGCAACCAAATCCACATTATCATCACCGTTTTCCAGCCATATCTTTGGTTGACGATCGCCTAACCTTTTCTAACGTCTCGGTGAGATTTGTTTCCTTCCTTAGTTGTCGCAGTTGTTTCTCGATTTCTAGTTCGTATGGTATCGCTTCCTTCCAGAAGATCGAGTCATATACCAATCTAACCTGTAGCCTGCGCACAGTCAAAGAACACCGAACGTAAAAAGGGGGAAATAAAATAAAAGAAAAAGAAAAATTCTTGAATTAGTACTACAAACTATTTCAAACACTATTGATTGCCAATCCTAGACAACGACGCTAAAATTTGATGAGCGCAAAGCACACACCCAAATATGCTCGCTAGTCAAAAATAGTATAGTATAATATTGTATCCACAGGGATTGGATTTAAATCGTATTATTGTAGTTTGTAGTTAGGTTGCTATCCAAGATAATCAATAGGTGAGAATTATGTGATTAAAATTAAAATTAACTAAGAATCTAAAGCTAATTGACTAGTGACAATCGAACAAAAGTAAGCAAGAAAGATATCAATGGGAGAAAATAGGGGTTGATTGGATAGGTGCAAAATAATTGTCTGGGATTTAACTCTAGTTAATTCACTTCTAACGTTCAAGTGAGTCTCTCGAATTCACTCAATTATTAGTTCAAACGTTTAGTAGAAACTCCTATCTCGATTAAGTCTCAACCTCATAATATGAACCAATTTAAGCTCGGTGAAGATATGCAAGAGTTCGTAGTGGATTGATCTTTAGGAGAACCTCTTTCGATTATCCTCTTAACTAGGTTTAATCAAAAACTCAAGTAGCCTCTTTCAATTACTAAGAAGAATTAATGAATTCAACCAACAAGATAATGCAAAAATATCACAAGTTATGCCTCTGTCAATTACATGAACATGTGAACGTAGATGCAATAATTAAATCACCCAAAATGATTCAATACATAAAAACTAGAGTTAATATCTACAAACAAATATCAATACACCAAATCAGTCAATCCCTACTCCATAGATATGAAGTAATTCATCACAAATATAAAGAAAAATATAAAACGATCCAAACTCTTGTCTTGAGTGAGGATTGAATGATGAATTTTTTGTGCTTTTGCTTCTCCACTTCCTTTTTAGCCTCTTTAGGTCTTAGATGTATCAAAAATCTCAAATATAATATTTTTACATGTATTTATACCAAGTAGGGTTGGGCCCAGATGAAAACATCTTTTCCTACGCGAAAAAGGACTGTGGCTCTGTAAAAATTGCACAGGCGTGTCGCATGGGGTGACGTGCCATGCGCGGCATTAGTGGGAAAGTCGAGAGAGTTGAAATCTGTCAGGCAGCCAGAAAATGTACAGGCGCGGCGCCCCACATGCCGCATTAGTGTTGTTTTCTCAGAATACGGCCTTTTCTTGACTTTTTGATATCCAGACGTGATTTTCGACCCCTGAATACAATCCTGGCTTTATCCCTTGGGCTTTTACTCAGACTTCAAAGCTCCAAATCACTCGAATTCTTTCCATAGTATCTACATAGCTTGGAATCTTCCTACAAGGCATAAAATACACAATTAGTGCAAAACACTAGCGATTAACGCTCAAACTCAATTAAAGTACAGTAAACTAGAGTGCAATAAGCGAGTAAAACACAATATTATAGCCTACCATCAAATTCCTCCCCTGCCCCAGTTTCCCCTTCGCGATCGCAAGAGTACCTTAGCGATCGCGAAGCACAAATCCTCAGACACCAGCAACAGCTGAACCAACAGGCCTCTAAGTCCAAAATTGATTTGTAGCCTATCCAAAACTCATCGGAGCCCCTCGGTCTCCAAATCAAACATGCACACAAGTTTAATAAAATCATACGAACTCGCTCGCACGATCAAAACACTAAAATAACACCTAAAACTACGAATTAGACACCAAAATGCATGAAATTTTCAAAGAAACGCAAGAACTTTCAAATTCATAATCGATCTATTAAATCAACCCCGTTTTGCACCAAAAATTACAGATAAGTCTTAAATAATAAAATGAATCTATACCAAGTTTCGGAACCAAAATTCGAACCCGGTAGCTATAAAGTCAACAAATCACGTCAAAACAAGTTAGGGACTTCCGAATTCAATTCAGAGCATACGCCCAAGTCTAAAATCATTATACGGACCTACCAGGATCGTCAGAATACCGATCCGGGTCCATTTTATATAAAATATTGATCGAAGTCAACTCAAACTATTTTTAAGGCTAAAATTCATATTATTTTCAATTTTTCACATAAAAACTTTTCGGAATAAGACACGGACTGTGCATGCAAATTGAGAAATACTAAACGAAGCTAATCGGGATCTCAGAACACGGAAATAAAAGCAAAAACTCAAAGTGACGTATTGGATCATAAAAAAATTAATTGTACTTTAGACACACATGTCTTAAGTGGTTTTTAAGTACTTCAGACACACACATTTTAGCGACATGTCATCACTAAAACTTTTACAAGTGTGACCTAAAAATTTTACCTGGCTTATCTGTTCTCTAATAATTCCTTCCTATCTTTAATTTGCCTGAACCAACATGTACATCCTATTTCATTCATTGCCTTCCCTTTTCAATAGCAAATTTGGAAATCCCATAGCTTTCTTATTCTCATGCATTATGAAACTCACTTAACCCAAGTATTTCGTATGTAACCTCATAACTCTTGCATAAGTTTCTTATTGAAATTTCTACATAATTTTAGATTATAACTTTCTTCACTATTTTTGCATTATACTGCTCTCATTTTCGAGCTAAATTGAGGTACTTGTGATCGGATTTTTGAAAACCCATCACTATCGAGATTGAAGCTGCTTAATCTAAATTTTCAACTTGAAAATCTTGTAGTTTGATTTGAAGTGGGTAATACAACTATTAATTATAGTATATTTGAGAAGTGTATACTGAAATTTGATCGCATTTGGAACTAATTTTAAGGTGGTTGGGATCTAATTTTTGAAGATGCACTATTGTCGAACTTGAAGCTTTTTAATGGGAAGAAGATACATAGTTTTCAACAGTATATAATATATTATATACAATAAAAGCATACTATTATATTATACAATTTAATGTAGTATACTTTAATAGTATACAAGTCAGCAATAATATACTATGATAGCAATAACTCTATAATAATATACTGCAATAGTATACTATAATAATATGTAATATATATAATAATTGTAATAGTATATAATATATTACGATAGTATATTTTACAGTACGAATCTCTTTCTGTATTCAAGCCTGCTCCTGGTCGCTCGGACTCTTGTTGTAGTATGAGCCTTAAAAGTACCCGAAGTTAGGCAACCAGCATGAATTCCTTTAAATGGATCCCTCTTTCTTAATGACTCTTAAGTTGAATCATTTGTATGCTATTGTACAAAGGTAAAATCGTAGTTATAATCCGAATTTGGTGACTAATAATTGAAGAAAATAAAATTGATCTACCCTTAAAGGAGCTTTGAAGCTTTGGGTTTGAAATTGAAAACATAATAGTTATTTGGACTCTAAATTCGGGTGAATATTTTTAAAACTTATTAGAAATGTTTGTAAGAATTTAAATATGGAGATTGAGTTAATTTAGAATTGATTTGAAGTGAGTTATTTCAAGCTGAAAATCTGCTCCAGCAGTGCTTGATCTTTAATTTTGAATTTTCTGGTGTGCTTCTATGAAATATGGTAGGGTTCTGTTTAGTTCATTTAAAATTAGTGCTCCTTTCAACTTCTTTAAGCTAAGTATATAAAATAAATAGTTTGTCTGTAAGATTTTTAGTGAAAAGATGCGGGTGATATTTTATATTTATGGATACTGCTGAATTTATCCTTGAGTAAAATCTAAAGTTATTTGTTTACATAATAGTCTCCTTTTGACAAGTTTAACTAAGTGAATTTAACAACCTAAACAGTAAGATAGAGTACATGTTGTAACATGTTAAATAATATTGCCGTTATAACAATTATTTATATTATTTGTGTATATAATTTGCGTCCGAAAAACATATGTAAATGCAAAAAAAATTTATTAACAGTAAAGTATTAATTATAAAACTACTAATAGCATGTTTGGATTGAATTAAAAAAGTGATTTTTTAACAAAAATAGATTTTAAGCCAAAAAACAATAAGATTTTACTAACCCGTAAGAAGTGCTTAAAGTAAGCAGTTTTAAATTTATTTTAAATATTTTTGACTTTGTCAAACCCTAAAAAAAATTAAAAAACTGATTTGACCAACTTAAAAGTCAATTCAAACCCCTTCTAAGGATTATGGTGGAATACATAGTAGTATTCCTCTATTATTATCTATAGGTTTTAGGAGTAGAAATCAAAAAAGTTCCCTTTAGTGAAATCAGGATTTATTAGAGCTTTGATGTCAATAACGGACACCGAACAAAAAACAAAGAAAATAAGAAAAAACTGCCTCTCGTTAACCAAACGGCGCCGTATTTACGTGTCAGTTCCCTGCATAAATAAATCTCAACATTCGAAAGAATCGAAGTCTTTAATAAAAAGTCTCTACGTTGGCAGAGGGTACTGTTTACTGTCAGCATATCAAAGATCCGCTGGTTCTCATCAGTTAAAATCTATAACAGAATAGAGACTTTGTGGTTTTAAGTTTTAACGATTTGGGTTCATAACTACTAAAATTTTGCTTTAAATGGCAACTTCAGAGGAGAAGGTGGTAGCTGTGATCATGGTTGGCGGGCCCACAAAAGGTCTGTTCGCTTTTTTTGCTATTTTAGATATTATTGATTCCTTTTCTTCATCTGTATCCTAATGGAAAATTATAGGTACTCGTTTTCGGCCGCTTTCTTTTAATACACCGAAGCCGCTATTCCCTTTAGCTGGTCAGCCTATGGTTCACCACCCGATTTCTGCTTGCAAAAAAGTATGTTCCTCTACTTCTTTGTTCTTCTTACTGCTGTGAGTTAATTTACTGTTTTTCTCCTTCTTGAACTGTATCCACCGTAGCACTTACGTTAATTAATACTCCTGTAAAATGACAACATTCTATTCATTATAATAGTAAATTTACCTTGATAGGTAGGTTTAGTCGTTATTTATTGTATTAGTGGGTAAGGTTCAGTTACTTTGATACAGCAATAATAGTTTTGTAATTTTGCTGTTGTAGTGAATAATGCTCAATGACCACCTTAAATTAAATCCCTCGAATTCTGTATCAATCAATTAACTATATCTCAAGCACTAACTAGTTTGGTTTGGTTGTATATATCATATTTGTATAAAAGGGCAGCCCGGTGCACAAAGCATCCCACGTTCCGCAACCCAAGGGGTGTTATGTAGGCAACCTACCTGATGCTTGCATCAGTGGCTGATTTCACGGCTCGAACCCGTGACCTATAAGTCACAGCGAAATATTCCGCTTTTTTAAGATGTAAAGATGTATCCTAATTTGGCTATATTCTTAGGTTGACTATCAACCTACCACAACCCTGTTTTATCCGGGATTGGAACCTGCAAGATCAGGAATTCAACATACTTACAAAAAAAAAAGGAAGTGAAAAAGATTAAGCCTTTTTTCCACTTTTTGGTGTTACCTTGATTCTTTATTAGTTTTTATTTATTTGATAAGATGATTCTTGATTAGTTTTAGCATTGATCTGTGTAATTTAGATTAAAGACTTTTCTGCGTTTGCTTCAAGTCCACCTACTAGGCTATGATGTGAAAATTATTGTACAGTGGTTTATGACAGAAACCTGAATGTCTGTATTGCAGATACCCAACTTGGCACAAATTTTTCTCGTTGGATTTTACGAGGAGCGGGACTTTGCCTTATATGTCTCTTCAATATCTAATGAGCTTAAAGTCCCCGTCAGGTGAACTAGGGCATTGGTCTCTCTTGATAGTATGCTGTTTGATTGAGCCAATTTTCTATATTCTGTTGAGAATTCTTTTAGACTGAGGTTATCCTGTTGGTTTTAAACACGACTCTTTGTCAATGGTTCTTTAGATATCTGAAGGAAGATAAACCTCACGGGTCTGCTGGTGGCCTTTATTATTTCAGAAATTTGATCATGGAGGAACTTCCGGTATGTCCAACAGAATTATTGTAGCTCTATTTTTTAGACATTGTATGCGTTTAACTGATCAGGAACACATTGTATGTGCTGATCTGCGATCCTTCATTTGCCCTCTCCTCTTCCACACATGGCCAGAAAGAATTTCAATGAACATGTCCTATTTATGGTCGTGCCGTTGGTTTTTGCATATCAAACTGACTAGTACATTTTGACGAACAATTGGTAAAAGAAGGCATTAAAATTGTGCAAACATCCCATGGTGCATGGATACGTTTATCATGTTATTTGTCTTCTGGTAGCATTCTCTATCAGCCCTTGGTGATCCTTTTTTGTTTTTTGTTTCTTTAATGGGCAGTCTCACATTTTTCTGCTAAACTGCGACGTGTGCTGCAATTTTCTACTGCCAGAGATGCTTGGTAGGTATGCACTAGTTTCACAGTTGTACCACCACCCCCCTTAAAAATTAAAATGAAGATAGAGAGCACTCAACCTCTTTTCTTTTCCACAAAATTATTTGTAATTCTCAGGCTCTCTATAGTTTCAGCTCAAATATTTGACAATTCTGAATGCAGTTGCCCATAGAAGATATGGTGGAATGGGTACATTGCTAGTTATCAAGGTAAAGTTCTAAGCTGAAGACTGACTGCTTACTTTCTTGACTTAGGTCAGCCTCTTATCATATTTGTGCATACACAGGTTTCGGCTGAATCAGCCAACCAGTTTGGAGAGTTGGTTGCGGATCCTGTTACTAAAGAATTGTTGCATTACATAGAGAAACCTGAGACATTTGTACGTGTTATTACTAAATGTCTATTTAGGTTGTTAAGTACTGATGCTTGCTGGGGTGCAACTAGATTTATACTTCATTTCTGAATGCCTTTCCTTATATACAGTTCATAAAATGCAGGTAAGTGATCTGATAAATTGCGGGGTTTATGTCTTTACCCCAGAAATATTTAGTGCCATCCAGGAAGTGTCCTTAAACAGAGAGGATATAGGTAATTTATCCAATAATGTTCCTTTATCCAGTTGGTTTTCCCACAAAATGCTTAACATTTATGTTTCTTCATGCATTTTAAGATTGCTGATACCTGTGTTTCCCACTTTCCCTAATCCTTATCACATAATACCAGCTAATTGTTTTAGATAGGATAAATGCTCCTTACCATGCTGTGGAGAATAGATTAACATTTCTGCATAGCTGACGTGCCTTACATCTTTCACTACTGCTATCGTAGAAAAACTGTAGATCTTATGCAGAACCTCACAGATCAAATACATTCTAAGCCCTTCCCAGACTACATGCCAAAAAAGAGTGTGGGATCTATTTACCATTATAAATCCAATTTGACGACGGTTCTCTTAGCAACTAGTTCTGATTACTATCTATTTACACGCCATTCGGTATATGTTCATTGTATTATTCAGGTTATGAGATGGGATAAGTTTATTATTTTTTCTTAATTTTTTTCCTTGTATAATGGGTTTGGGATATAACCTTTGCTTCATTTGTGGTGGTTGTTCTCTTATTTCAGCTACCCTGCCTCATTTTTCCAGCTTTGAAGCTCTCCAGCTTGCGACAAGGTGATTCAAGTTTTAATTTACTTTCTGACCTCTCAATCATGCATATCAGCATGGGTTTTGTGTTGTAGCCTAATTAGTCGTGAAATAAGAAAAGGTCTAATAGAGATTCAATATAAAACCTAGGTCCTACTTTCACCCATTTAAGTGTGTTATTTTCCTTTGGAGAATATATATTGTTACTCTCTCCTGAGTCATAACTCATAACCATGTTTTACATTTCAAAGTCATAATAACCCTGTATTTTATTGGCTTTCTTGAGGCGTTCTTTTGTTTGTGAATTTGCTACCACTTGATCCATGTACCTTTTCCTGATATTTCTTTTAAGGTTCTGGCATTGCATTATTCTAGTATTACACTGAGAATTTAAACTTTTTTGATAAGGTAAAGGTTTAATTAACTAAAAGTACCAAGATGGTAAAAATGAGTACATGAAAACAAAAAGATTCATATGACCAGCGTATTACATGTTCCGTCCTAACAACTCCAGAATCTCCATATATTGCTCCATATTTTCCAGTATACTACTATTACACCAAAAGTACAGGTTTATGCAAGCATTTGCTTTTTAATTCTAGAGGTGTCATTCCTTTTGCCTTCAAAACAATTCTTGTTCCTTTCCCTCCATATGGTCCAAAATATGCACATAGGGATATTACTCCAGAGCTGCTACTGACTCTCATCTATCCTTTGGCTCTTCCAATTTTCCAATAAGCTTCTAACACTGTTAGGCATCACCCATGAAACACCACAGATATCCAGAAAGAGGTCACACCACTGGTCAAAGTGAGAGTTTTAGCTTATTTTTTGAGACTGGGCGCGAAGTCTGCATTTGGTATGATCAGTCTTTAGGATGCACTTTTTACCGTCTCCCGGAGTCCATTAGTAGTCACTCCACTTTTATAACCACCACCACGACCACCAACAATATACCCAGTGTAATCCTTGTGTACGCAGATCTTACCCCTATCTTGTGAAGATAGAGAGACTGTTTCATATTAGACCCTCGGCTCATAGAAAGAATGGTCACAACATTTAAAAAAAGAAATACAAAAGTGTAGAAGACATAGATAAAGGATGCATAGTAAAACAAGTAATAGAAATTCTAAGAATAAGAAAATACGTGAATAATAGTAATACTTGAAATTTTCTCTCTTGAGGATGACTTTGTAACAAGCCTCACTTCCACGTCAGCCTGATAAATCATGTCACTGAACTTGCGCTCCAAGTATTCAGTCTTAGCCCTGCTTAACCTGAAACCTTTAAACTCCAGGGTTTGTCTCCAAACCTCCAGCCTATAGTTGACTCTGCTTCGCGACTCGTCAATCAGTACTATGTCATCCGCAAATAACATGCACCATAATACTTCTCCCCTAGATGTGTAGTGTTAGTTCATCCATCACCCTGGCAAATCACTTTCATAACCACCATGAGTTTTTTTCTAACAAATTTATTGACATTTGGTTGTCTATTGTCATAAGATTATGCAATATAGCTGACTCAACGACAGTGTTATCAAAGGCGAAAAACGCAAGAAAGCTCTAAGGTTCGTGAGGGCTTTAAGCAAAAAGCGCAAATAAAGCGTGGACTTGAATGATTGTGTAGTCCAAGACTAATAATTATAAGCATGAATAACAAACATATGGACAAAGAAATTGAAAAAAAAAAAATGTAATAAAGTGAAGTATCAATTGTTTAGTGTCGCCTCCTCGGGATTACACTCATTAGCAAGGAAAAGCATGCCTTAGTGACTTGATGACAACATTGAAGCGCTCACTAAGCGAGGCGAAGTGCTCAACATGTTATGCGCCTCGCTTCAGGGTTTAAGCGCGCCTTTGACTACACTGGTCAACTGTTAGGATTGCACCCACTGACTTCTCTCTATATTGAGCCGTTCAAGTGGTGTTAAAAGACATTTTACTAATATTAATTGTGTTTTCCACTTACCTTTTCAATAGGTCCCTTCCTACAGATTTTGTTAGGTTGGATCAGGACATTTTATCACCTCTTGCTGGAAAGAAGAAACTGTACACATATGAGACCATGGACTTCTGGGAACAGATCAAGACTCCAGCGTATGGTCGTCATTATCATTACTCGTTACTTTTCTTATGTGCGGAAATGTTGACCACCATGACGATGTGTGTGTTTAACTTTTCAGGATGTCTTTAAAATGTTCTGCTTTGTATCTCGCGCAATTCCGGTATACCACTGCCCATCTGCTCGCTAGCGGAGATGGCACCAAGAATGCCACAATTGTTGGGGATGTTTACATTCATCCATCAGCCAAAGTACACTCAACTGCAAAGGTAGTTCCATCTTCTGTTTTAAGGTCATTCTTGCACTAGGGCCTTTTCAGCAAAAACAGTTTGTCAAAGAGTCAAACTACATTTTTGCCCTACCTTATGTTCAAATGTCACTTTTGTAGTTCAGTACTGGGTCAGAGACTTCAGAAATTTCTGATTCACTAACACTTATATGAGATGTTATGCGCGGAGCTAAGATACAATTTGTTAAAATTTAAGCGCGACAGCGCAACATCTTCCCCTTAATATTTAAGTTAGCACTTCTATCTATACGAAGTAGATGTGTTGATTGACAATTATTTGATAAGAATAATGTATAGCTCTTGTGGATATTTACCATGGAGAATATTGAAGAACTATTTAACGAAAAATATTAAAATTCCTTTGCCCCAAGGGCATGGGCCTACAACCTAAAGCCAAGATTCGAATTCAAGCAAAGTCGACACTAGGTCAATTCTTCTATCCGCCTTAGCCTTGGTAGGTAGAGCTACCCAATATATGTGCTGGTAAGAGTGGGTTTCAGTTGAAATGGGTTTGGGCTGACTCATAACAAATCCTGAGTATTCAGTATGCTTTATGTAGAGGAAGTTTAATGAAGTATCTAGTACTTTCTAAAAAGCTTACATTTTTGGTGGCATCAGTTTGAACTCTCCAATATTACATCGCTAGTTGTTGCTGCATGTCTGACTTGCTCTTTTCATCTTGGTTTATCTCAAATGAGACTGTTTACTTAAGAAGTTGTGGTTTGGAGATTGTTGAAGCTTGTTGTTTTTCTTTGTTTTCGCTGAATTCGTATGTCCCTGGACGAACAGATTGGTCCGAATGTTTCAATATCAGCAAATGTTCGAGTGGCTGCTGGTGCAAGACTTATCAGCTGCATCATTTTAGATGACGTAGAAATCAAGGTATCATGTAAAAAGAAATTAGCGATGCAGTGAAACAAAAATGTCACATATAACTGGATATTTTCTTAACTTGCAGGAAAATGCAGTTGTCATGCATGCTATAGTGGGATGGAAATCATCCATTGGGAAATGGTCTCGTGTACAGGTAATTCAGAAAATTGGAGAAGAGTCTAGTATCCAGGCGCTATCACTGGAACTAACTCATAGCTTTGACTTGTTCCCAAAGATCATTAGTTAGTTTTCGTCAACAATCTTTTCTCCATTATCTGCTAAGTGGTCCTTAAATACGCCTTTGTCACTTCCACAACATTCTCAATGCAAGACTTGCTGGACTATCAGAAAATCTCTCATTCTTTCTGGCGATCCAATCATTTTGTTGGTCAAATATGCAGATAACTATTTCAATAGGGTCAACCTCCTATTAGTGTGTGTTACTTACTATAACCACCTGTTCTCTTTGTTTAGTGTCATCTCTTAGTGTGCATTTGTGCTATGGAATTGCTAGGAAGACGCAGCTTCTTTATATTATAGCCTAAGCTGGCAACTTTTATAAGTCATTCCGGCTGTTGGTGACCTACCATTGTGTATGATGAAAGAGTAGTAGTGGCTCTCCTATCTGTTCCTTTCTGGTAAAGACATAATTACGTAAATAAAGTATGCTCTCTCTAACAAGTTAAGCATTTAGATGAGATGGCCACATACTTCAACATGGTATCAAAGCAGGTAGAGGTCGTGAGGTAGTGTCTTACCGCCACGCATTATCTTAAAACAAGGAAATTTCACGTGCTTAGCCAATGAAAAAGAATTAGACCCACATGTGGAGGGATGTGTTAAAGATATATTTAAGTAAAAGTAAATAAAAGTTTGCCATCTTTAGCAGCCTAAACTTTTAGATGAGATGGTCACACGCTTCACACTATAAAAAGAAAAATGCAGCGGTATCGGGGGCCTTACTAAGACATAGCTGAATCTGTATGTCTGACTGAGTATTTTGTGCTGATTCAGGCTGAAGGAGACTACAATTCTAAACTTGGGATTACAATTCTAGGTACTAATTTGGCTTTAGCTATATTTGTAACACTTTCTCTTCTTGCTTTGCTAATTTGACATTATTTAATCGTCATCGATGTTGCAGGCGAAGCTGTGACTGTTGAAGATGAAGTGGTCGTGATTAACAGCATCGTCCTTCCAAATAAGACACTTAATTTAAATGTACAGGAAGAGATTATTCTGTAAACTCTCGACGTTTTGATTCCAAGAAGCTCTGTACCAGCGAGGATTGTCCAAGACACTTTTAGCTTATTCGTACTAACCTGTAATTTACATCTTGCTAATTGTTATGTCAATTCATATGAGTTAAAATAAACTCCATGTATCTTTTCTTATTATATTGATTTTGGATTGCAGGCCGATTTTGTTTTCTCCTGATTCTATAAAATTTTACGTTGTTTATTTTCAGTTAAAGATTTTCAGTTATTCCGAGAAATGGCCAGCTCAATCCTACTCCACGACCATCACTGCTGATTCATAACTGCATGTGCTCCATGTCATCCATACTGCTCACCATTAGTCGGGCACGCAGCAAAACCATAAATTTTAAGAAAATTAGTTTTTGGCATAATTCTACCTTAAAAAGTAGTCATGAGGTGAGAAGCATAATACCAATGAGTCAATAAATTATTGCCTAACTAATGTTGGACAAACTTAATACCCCGGTCGCACCTAACCAGATTTGGTACCTAATGCATGGACAACTGTTACGGAAATAGATTTTAAATTTTTCTCAATCTTAAAAGTTTGCTTATTGGTAAGAATTGAGCAAGAATATACAAGGAGGTGCTCGTTTTCTCGACCAATATGGGACAACTTGCAATAAATATGCTAGAAATAGTGCACATCCTTCTAGCTCTTTTCCTCAACTAACATAGGGCACCATGTTGGAAATAGTGTATATCGTGCTGTAGATACACATTCCATTATTAACTATGGATTATCTCACTAGTGATAAAACAAAAGTTTGAAGGTAAAAGGTATCTAAATACGGGGCATTATCATTCTTTCTGGAACAAACTAAAAGGACAAGTATAAGAGGGAGTAAAATAAGCCGCATTTTCAACTTGCTAGGAGTTATATAAACCATGAAGCTACAACATAATATTGGAGTTTCCCCTTTTTCCTTACAAAATTTTTATTTTATGCCTCACACAATTAATACTAGTTTTGTGAGGTCTCTTCTTGCCTCACAAGTTAATGAGCCCAAAAGTGTAAGATTTGGGTCCACAAACTTGTGAGAAAAAAGATGCCTCACACGACTAGTGTCAATTGTGTGAGGAGTCTGGAACCTAAGTAACTATTTTTTGGACTCAAGAGACCAAAATAGATGCATAGTACATGCGCTATATGTTAACGACCAGTTACCCCGTGCCCCGTTAATGTATAACGCATATAAATTATGTGCTATACTGCATATAATAACTACCATGGTAATTAATAGTATAGCTTATGTAATACATGCGCTATATAGACCTAAGGAATTTATAGTTGCTTACTTAAAACCGAATACTCATTCTTGAAAAAATCATTCAAATTTGAATAAATTTGCCTTTATTCTTCAGCATCCTTTATACATCCCTTCATCTTTATCAATATATACAATGTTCTCTTTGAATCTTTCTATGATGTATGATGATCGAAAAGTTAGGGTTGTATTATATTGGAGTGGTGAGGTTGTGATGGAGAATAACTCGATGTACTATAGTTGTTCTCTAAGGTGTATTGTTAAGTTGCCACTCCCATTGGAGTATCACATATTGGTATCTTTGAATTGTAAAAGAATGAGTCTGAGTAAACGTTTGGTTAATCTTAAGTTAACCGGAAAGTACCCGTATTCGCTTACTCCACAAGGTGTGGCTTGTTATTTTGAGTTTAACATCGATGACGATGAAAATCTGCAAGATTATTTGAGGACTCCAGACTAACACATAGATGTTATTGTGTTAAGCATGATGGAAATATGTAATGTCTGAAGACGTCAGCAGGACTGATATTCCGCAAACTACGACTAACACTCAATCATCTGGTGGTATTTTGGAGTTGTTTTATCCGAATATGTACCGTGTAAAAAAGTTTGGCATGACCTAAACTTTTCTCCACGGGTTAATGAGGAGCGATGAGACAACTTCTCGCCAATACAGCAGCATTGAAGGTCGCCAAGTTTACAGAATTCACAGGCCGAGTGGTAAATTACAACTTACCTTGTTGTAATATAACTATTTGTTTTATGTGTAATATAGAGTTAACTCTTATTTCTTTCATAGGGGTTATCGACCAGATATGAACTTTACAAGTTATGAACCAACTAACCGTGGGAATCTACCTACTTTTGGAGGGATGGATCATGCTGGTCTATCCTCGAGTCATCGACAATTTGATAATGTGTATTATGGGCTATCTACAAATTATAAATGGTATGTTTAAGCGTTAAAGTTAATATATTATGTTGAGATATACAAAACATTAATTATTTGATTGGCTTTGTAGGGAAAATGAGCAACATGACGGTCTTATCCTATCTCAGTTGGGCGATGATGATGTTTTGAATCAAGATATGGCAGATGCACAGAGTGGGGAAGATGATAGTGACTATGACAATAACGCTAATGAGTCAGGCAATGAAGCACCCTTCTCAGAGGAGAGCGACAATGAGAAACCACATTTCACATATGAGAGTGACAATGAGCAACCAGATTGACGATGGAGCATGATGCCACCATTGAGCATGCTCCATATATGCAGACTCCGCCTACTATTAGACCAGCAGTGTACGAGTCACCTGTGCCCTTTCATTCAAGGGAGATTCCCTAACTTGATCACTTGCCAAGTATGTCGGATGCGAATGCCCTCACAAGGGATCTTGATAAAATTCGTATAGCAATGTGGGATGAAAGTAGACCAACGGAGCTCTGCAAAATTATGCTTTTGAATGACAAGGCTCACCTCAGTAGGGCGGTGTGAATTTACAGCATACAAAACTGTCGTGAGATCGAGGTTGCTTAGTAATCTAAACTAAAAAAGACATATAAGGTTATTTGTCGTAGATGGGACTAAGGTTGTAAGTGTTACGACCTGAACGGTCATTCGAGTACTAGCCTTAATGTATGGGTTCCGAGATCTCTCATAGCTTCATTTCATGTTTATTGATTTATGTGCGTGTTCTGTGTTGCTTTTCGGAAAGCTCTTATGTAAAATTTTGAAGAAAATGTGAGTTTTGACTTAAAATGAAGTTTGGGTTGACTACGGTCAACATTTTGGTAAATGACTTCGGATCAGTGTTTTAACAATTTCAGTAGGTTTGTATGTTTTTTTGTACTTGTACGCACGTTTTGTTGGCGTCTAGGGTGACCCGAGCGCGTTTCGGCATATTATGTGAAAAATTATGAAAATTGAGTTTTAATTTGAAATTCTTGAGTTTTGATGATCAATTCTTGTTAGTTGATGTTATCTTGATGATTTGAGGTAGCAAACAAGTTGTAGGATGTTATTACACTTGTGTTCATGTTTGGTTTGGAGCCCTAGGGACTCAGTTGAGTTTCAGATGTGTTACGGAAGAGTTTGGAATAGCTGATGCATTGTTGTTGCTGGTGCCAACCTGTAGATCTTGCAAATGCGAGATACTGCTTGCAAATGCGAGCCTCGCTTTTGTGAGTGACTGCTCACATCTACAAAGGGGCATTAGGAATGGGCACTTCGCAAATGCAAAGTTTTGATTGCAAATGCGGACTGGGGGAGCTCCGCAAATGCGAAACACCTGTTGTATTTGCGGCACTTGGGAAGGATGGTCAGCTTCGCAAATGCGAAGCTTTTGTCGCAGTTGTAACTTATGGGAGCGTGTTGCACTGGTCTCCTTTGTGATCAGTGTTTCACAATTGCGACATTTACAGCTGGGTAAAATAGGAAAAAATCGAGACTTAGCTCACTTTACACAATTTCTCAACCCTAAGCTCTCTAGAGGCGATTTTTGAAGAACTTTTTCTTACCAAACTCATTGGTAAGAATATTTAACTAGTTTTCAATCAATTTTTTTTTAGTTAAATAAGAATTTTATTAATAGAAGCGTAATACAAAAGTGGAGGGGGACAAAAACCTTACCTTCAATATAAAAGTGAGTGTACACTTAGTTATCCAAGTGTGATAACTACGTATACCTAAGATGTGGTGAAGTGTTAGACTTATGGTAATGTGGTGCTTGTCTATTTTAAAATGATAGACAAACGCACGTACAAAAAAAGAGTGGAGTTGTTCCAGGTCAGTTATACAAAAGGTACATGTGTTCCTGCTTCTATTGTGTAATGTAGGGAAGGGGTCCCTTATATGTACATCTGGTATCCAAAAAAAGACTTTGATAATTCTCAATATAGTGACAAAAGGGTGCAAGCTAATTTCCATTTTGCTTGAACAAGAGAAACCAAGTTGACAATGAAGTCTGCTGACTTCTCTTGTCTCAGTCTGATGTTCCATGATTGTTTTCCAATCTTGTGTTATCTGCTGGCTGGTGTTGCTGTGATGCTGAGTGGGAATCTGTCTTCTGTACGATAGAAGATGCTGAGTTCCTATGACATGAAGCTGCTGGTGATTTGAGTGTAGTCTGTGCTTGTCTTTGCTTATGTATTGATTCTTGTTGATTGAGTGTTTGTTGAAGGTGAGTGCTGGGGGAAATCATGATGATTGAAATAGGTTGTTGCTGCTCTTGTATGTGTGCTTCGTCTGTTGGGAATATGCTAGCTGAGTTCCTCTGTTTTGAAAGTGCTGCTGCTATGCTATACTGTTGTGTATATCCTTGTCCCTGTGGTGAGCTGAGTGTAGTCTGTGCTTATCCTTGCTTGTGTCCTGCTTTTTGCTAATTGAGAGCTTGTTGAGTGTGAGTGCTGGGAGTCCATGATGATTGAAATGCAATGCTGCTGCTATTATATGTGTGTTTCCTCTGCTGGTAATATGCTGGCTGAGTTGCTTTGTCTTGAAAATGTTGCTGTTGTGCTGTACTGTTGTGTATATCCTTGTTCCTGTGCTGCTTCTGATGGGAGTCTGTTAGTGTTTCAGTTTCCTGTGATGGTTGTTGGCTTTGTGGGTTGTTAATGTGCTGTTGAGTAGAGTCAGGTTTCCAGTATTGCAAAGTGGCTGGGAGTGTCTTAGATGATTGTTGTAGGTGCAACAGACTGAGCACCAGTGGTGCTAATACCACACATTGCACCTGCAGCAATAATCTAGACAATTTCAAGCTACTTACAATATTGTGAAGGATGCTGGGTTTAGTGGTGAGGATGATATGAATGTTGTTGTTGTTTTGGAATCTTGTTTGCTCCTGATGACATAGCAATTGTCTTTGATTTACATGGTGATTTGAGTGCTGTGTGGTCCTGTGATCTGCAAGGTAGTACTTCTGTTGAAAGTGTTGTAGTTGCTGTAGGGTCTATGTTTGCTAGTCCATGTTATTGTTTCTGCTAAGTTGTGTGCTGTTTGGTACCATTGCTCTATGTTGCCAGGAGATGTCCATCTTATTTCTCCAGTGTTTCTGCTATAATGCAGTAGTGTGCTTGCTAGGTTGAAGAGTTGTATGTTAGCATGGGGGTTCCATGATGATTGTTGTGATTGCAATGGATTGAGGATTAGAAATGCTGTTATCATACATTGAAACTGCAGCAATGATCTGGCTTCCTCCAGATTTTCTACAGAGTTGAGAGCTTTGCTGAGATTGTGTTTATGTGTTTGCTGCATTTGCTTGGGATTGTTGGGATTCAACAGACTCTCCTAAGAGAAGATATACCACATTGCTTCTTTAGCAGTAGTATAACCTTTCAAATTGACTTCACTACTGTTTGGATTCAAGGTACTGGCAGTTAAGGAGTTGAGCAGGTGTTGATAAAAGCCTCTAGCATATCCTGCAAGTAATAACTCCATGTTAGATTGAGTCCACACATCTACTTTTTCTTCCTTACCATTGTTGTACTGATGCTTGTAGTGACATCCCTAGTGTAGCATAAGCTTCTCATCAGTTCCTCTCCTTGGCCTGGTGCCATGTTTTTCTGGCTTGCCAACCACAGAAGCAAATTAATGAGTATTTTGTTTCCTCCCAGTGAGCAGAATTTCATTGTAGCTTGATTTCAGTGTATTGGTGAATAACTCTGTCAGCAGGTATTAGTTGCAGCCCAGTTTAACATTTCTTGCAGTAAACAAAATCATGTTAAATTATATCTAATTATCCATTAGCTTCTCCTTGTTGAAGTTTTGATGCTGATATTGGTGATAGCCCTTGTAACATTGTGTCTGTATGGTGCTGTTCCATGGCACATAGTGTGACAACTGTTGCTGTGAAATGATCGAGCCTCTGCAAAATTTAGCAGTGTTGGCAGATATTGCTCCAGTTTTTCTTTGTTGGTGCTGCATTGATCTCCAGCTTCTCCTAACTGTATTAATTAGTTGGCATGATTGAAATGCAGCTTTGGATGTTCCTGTGTTCCCTGCAAGAATAGAAAGCAATTTAGTGTTAGTCCAATGTCTCATTTTTCTTTTAGTGTTTTGCTTTCCCCCACATTGTTTGCCCTTTGGCAGTGTTACTGCCTCTAGTTTCTTGCCACATTTACTCTCAAGTATGGAAATTGGCTCTTATCAGTTTTAAGTAGTCTTCTACTTTGTGCATCCAACTCCTCAAAGCAATAGCATTCAACTGGTCCACTGTCCAGTGCATAGTTGGCAAGGTGATCTGCCATTTTGTTGCCTTCTTTGAATGTGTGTGTTATTACTATATAGTGGATTGCCATCAATTTCCTGATTTCTGAAACTGCTTCATCTATGGACCGTGGCACTCTCCATTCTCCCTTGATACTTTTCACCAGCATCATTGAATCCGTGTGAAGGTCTATAAGAGTATAGTCATTTTTATTACAGAATCTCAGGGCCTCAATCATTGCCTATGCTTCAGCTTCTGTGTTTGTGCCTTCTTGAATTTCTTTACTAAATGCATATATGACTTTCTTTACCTTAATCCAACCTTGCTTGGGGAGTTCCTAGAGTACTTTTGTGTACTTCAGAGTGTGGGTATACTGTTCCATCACCTTGAGTATGTCTGGCCATTTATGTGGGATGTTGCGCATTCCTGGCTTTCTGAACTTGATAAGTAGCTGGAGAGTAAAATTGATATGGTAGATCACTCTACTGATAGTGACTGCATCTCCATGTCTGTAGCTATTTCTTCTCTTCCACAACTCCCATACAATCACTGAAGGTAAGGCCTACATTATTGGCTTCAGTCAATTGATCACTTCTGCAGTCCAGCATTTGGTTACTGCTTGGTGCAGTGTGATTCCTTCTGTGTCAATTCCTGCAAAGCCTAGGAAATACTTCCATACTCGTTTGGCAGCATATGAAGTGAATAAGAAGTGTTGTCTTGTTTCCTCCTGAAGTTCTGCACAGCAGCTGCATTTTGAAGCCATGTGGTATCCCAGTTTTTTGAAGAATTCATCCAATGGCATCCTGTTTCTCCATAGTTTCCACATGAAGAATGCTATCTTGAATGGCAGTCCTCTCACCCAAATGTTCTTGTAAGCATTACGGGGATGCTGCCTCCTTCTCAAGTATTCCCAAGCTGATTTGACAGTGAATTTCCCACTGGTTTCTAACATCCATATTGGATTATCAAGTGCATCAATTGAAGTTGGGGGTTTAATGTTCTCCAGTATGTGAGTTGCAAGTTCTGCTGGGAGTATCTCTTTGATTTTCCTTTCTTTCCAGTGTCCATCACACACCACATCCTGAATATTTTATATGGGTTCATCACATATTAAGTCAGGTGGGGTGAAGAAATATAAGGCTCCTAGTTCAGTCCAGTTTTCAAACCAGAATAGAGAATATCCCATCCTAGGTTGCCAATAGATTTGATGCTCTATAATGCTCCAGTAGTCTGTCATTTTCCTCCATATGTGGGAGCCACCTCTCCATGGTACTATTATAGGATTGAGCCTTTTGCAGTATTTTTGACTCATGAATGCACTCCACAGAGTTGGTTTTGTTCTGAAGTTCCACCATAACTTACAAAACAAGGCTGTGGACATATCATGTAATGATCTGAATCCTGCAGCACCTTCTTCATATGGAAGGCATAGAGTGTTTCATGATGCCCAGTGCCTGCTTGGGTTTCGCACAGATTTGCACCAAAATAATTGTGCAATCACCTTGTGTAGTTTATTAATTACACAGGCTGGGGGATTTACTGCAGAGAGGAGATGTATGGGCATGCTTTGTAACACATGTTTGATAAGCACTGCCCTCCCCCCTATGGAGAGTAGTTTCCCTTTCCAATTTTGCAATTTGTTCATCACCTTTTGAATGAGGCCTTGATAATAATCCATCTTCCTTCTTTTGTAAAAAAACTAGGCATCCGAGGTAAGTGAAGGGGAAGTCCTGCCTCAGTATGCCTGTGATTCTTTGCACTTTGTCTGTTACTTGTGTTGAGGTGGAGTGGTGCATGTAGATAGCTGATTTGTTCTTGTTGATCAATTGGCCTGAAGATTCTTCATATTCAGTCAGCACATCCATGACCAATTAAAGTGAAGCTTCATCTGAAGAGGAAAAGATAATGGTGTCATCTGCATATGCTAAGTGGTTTATTTTAGGACTCCATTTAGGTAGTCTAAAACCATAGAAATGCAGATTGGAATGCAAGGCATTGAGTCCTCTAGACATAGCTTCTGCTGCCAGTATAAAGAGGGCAGGTGACAGAGGGCCGCCTTGTTTGACTCCCCTTGTGGATTTAAAGAATCCATGTGGTTCTCCATTGATCAGAACAGAGTACCAGTTGTTTTCCACTATACCATGTATCATGCCAATGAATCTCTCTTCAAATCCCATCTTCCTCAGAACCTTTGTCAGGAAAAGCCATGACAGTCTGTCATATGCTTTTGTCATGTCCAGTTTGAGTACCACATTTGGGCCTGCTTTAGTTCTCAAATGGATGTCTGTTATAATTTCTTGAGTTAGCAAGACATTTTCCACTATGCTTCTGTCACCCTTTACAAAACCAGCTTGTTCTTCAGAAATTAGTTTTGATAAAATGTTTACCATTATGTCGTGAATCACTCTGGAGACAATCTTATTGCTGAAATTGCTGAGACTAATTGGTCTCATGTCTGAGAAGGTCATTACCTCCTTCTTTTTTGGCAGTAGCACCGGATTTGTGTGTGTAATGCTCTTGGGGAGAGTGTGACCATTGAAGATTGCCTTTACCATCTCCAGTATGTCATCTTGGATTATATCCTAGTAGGATTGATAGAAGCTGCCATTGAAACCATCAGGTCCCCCCAGCACTTTCTGCATTAAGTCCAAAAACTGCTTGTTTGATTTCCTCCATTGTTGGTTGCTGCATTAGAGTGTCATTATCTGTGCTTTCCATCAATGTAGGGATGTGATCCAGGATTTTGAATGTTGTTGCGGTGTTTGCTTCATGGAACTGGGCTTTGTAAAATTTAACTGCTTCCTCTGCAATGTCTTCCTTCTCTTCTAGCCATATACCCTGATTGTCCTGTATTCTCTTCAGTTGTAGTCTCTTTCTTTTGCCATTCACTTGTGCATGGAAGAACTTTGTGTTTCCGTCTCCATCTGTGAACCATATCATTCTAGATTTTTGCTTGCAGAATTCCTCTTCTAAGCCCAAGTATCTGATCAACTCAGCCTGGATCCTTTGCAGCCTTGCTCTATTCAGTGCAGTAGGTTGTAACTCGAATTGTGCTTCATGTACTTTGAATACTTCCTCCAGGCTTGCTATTTTCTAACAGATGTCTCCATATGTTGCTTTACTCCATGTTGATAGAGCTCCTTTTACCTTCTTCAATTTGTGGTTAAATACCAGGAAGGGGTCCCCTCCAAAATCTGCATTCCAGTTTTCTTTTACCACATCTTTAAAAGAGTGATTCTTTACCCAGAAATTGAGGAATCTGAAAGCTTTCTTTGTAGGAGTGGTGTTTTGGTTGCAGGCTAGTAACATAGAACAGTGGTCTGACCCTATCTTTGGCAAGTGAGTGACTTCCAACTGTGGCTGCCATTATTGAAGTGCACAGTTAGCTAGACATCTGTCCAATCTTTTGAAGATACAATCTTCCTCTGCTCTCCCATTCCACTATGTGTAAATGCTGCCCTTAAAGCTGATCTCAGAGAGGTTGCGGGTGTTTATGCAATGTCTGAAGTCTTCTACTTCATTTAGAGATACTGGCAGTCCTCCAAACTTCTCTTCTTCATCCCATATCACATTGAAATCACCCCCTACCATCCATGGCATTGTTATATCTCTAGCAAGATTGTACATACTGTCCCGCAGCTCAATCCTCTCAACAGCATCACATTTTGCATATACAAAGGTAGCAATGAAAGAAGAGTGTGTATCCGTGTTTGCTAGTTGTAGTGTTGGTTGTTGTTCCATATCATTTAGTACCTCTGCTTCATGATCATCATCCACAAATACCCATATCTTGTTCGAAACATTGGTATAGCACTTTGGCATCCCAATCTTCCTTTTGTATCCCTCTAGCTTTTTAAATTTCTGCTTTGGTTCCATAAGCCCAATAAATTGAAAATGGTGTTGTCTGTGCATATTGATCAGTCGCTCAAAAGCTTGCTGAGTGTTGACTGATCTTATATTCCATATGATTCCAATCATGATTGGGGGTGGGGTTTAGATAGGATCCTCCTGGTTTGGACCCCTGACATTACATTTTGATTGTCCTTGCCCTGCTTCTTCTTGCCCCTTTTGGCTGATTTTCTTGTATCCATAAGCTTTGGTGATATGTCTGCTTGTCTTGCTACATTAATAAGGTTTTGAGAGATAGATTCCTCATCAAGGTCCCTTCTTGTTTCTGTTAAATGATCTCCTTCTTCCTTGTCTCCTCTGCATTCTATTAATTGTGTATTGATATCTGCTTGGCTCATTCTTGTGATCGCTGTGGAGTGGCTCAACTGTCCTTTATTGGTTGTAGCTTCAAATGAGGTAGTAGTAGCCTCCTGCATGTGTTGAAACTTCCTGCCTTGACCTCCAGAGTTCTGAACATTGTGACAATTGAATTGGGGCTTGGTGAGGATGTTTGGCAGACTCACTTCCAATGCCATACTCTCATCGTTGATTATTGATAACTCCTCATCTTTGCGGTTAATTTGAAAGTCTTATTTGTTGTCTTGTTGCTGTGCCTGGAGTGGAAATTAAATGTGTTGCCTTTGAGGCATGTGTTCTTATTGCTTCATCGGCTACAATTAGTTGATTGTTTTCATTGGCTCTGCTCTGTTCAATCTCCAGAGCTGCAAATTTGTTGTTTGTCTGCAATCTCTGCTCCTCTGTAGTAACTGGTGTTGGTGTTAGTCTACTTTTGGATTGGTCTGCTATTTGTTTGTCCTTGCTTTGAGTTCGATTGACTGCCTTCCGTTGTAGGCCAATGTTGCCAACCACCTTTCCACTTGATAGGATCATGAGAAGTGCTGCTCCTTTTGTCTTTTCTTTGGGTTTTTGCTTTTCATCCTTCAGTAATTCAGGATGGAGTTTCCAGCATTCTAGCATGTCATGACCCTGTAGTTTGCACTGTTTGCAGTATTTAGGTAAGAAGTCATACTGAACCTTTACCCATTCAGTTCTTATGCTCCCTGTATGTTCATTCTCAATATCCATGCAGACCTTCTTTGGCAGTTCTGTTACCAGATCAACTAGAACCTTGACTCGTGCACAACTTGGTCGAGTTTTGTTGAGTGTTGCCATATCTACATGCAATGGTTTTTCAACAGCTGAGGCTAAAGAAAAGAGGCATTCTTTAACAAATTAGGTGGGTAGCAGATTTGGGAATGAAATCCAAGCCATTGCTTTGGAAGTTTCTTCTCCTTCTTTGAATTTGGCATCATAAATCAGTGTCCTCATCTGATATTCGTACCCATCTTTTGCTTTCAGATAGTATATTGCTTTCGATGTGAAGTTGATAAAGTCTTGCCATAAAGTCAGTCGAATTAGTATGTGTCTGTCTCTGAGGAGTCCAATGTTGCAGTCACCTTTAATTCCACACTGAGTAGGAATTAGCTTGTGCAGCTCATGAATCTCACGCCACCTATAAGAAAATTTGCCGATTACTGCATATTGAAGGCCTTCGATTATGTTCATTCTATCAACTTCTGCTTCTGTAAATTTGACATAGGGCTGACCTTGTAAGAAGCTTGCTCTTTTGAAAGGTATTGGTTCGATTTGTGTTTTCGTGTTAGGGTTAACTGTTGGGGGCGAATTTAGGGTTGAGGGTCTAAGTATGCGACTGTAGTCTAGGGGTTGTTTGTTGGTTGTGTTTGTGGTGAGTGGTTGGGAAGTGAGGAGAGGAGGTTCGCCAGCCGGTTGAGCTCCGACCGGTGTCGCCATAGATGGCGATGAAGAGCTTCGTGTTCGTTGCCTCTCTTTCTTTCTCTATCGCCAGACTCTCTCTCACTACAAGCCGGTTCTTAGCCTTAAATAATGATTATAAACATGTCATATGGGTTGCTCGAGTTAAAGAGTTACTTTTTCCGTTTAATTTATATGACATAGTTTGACTTGGCATGAAGTTTATGAAAAAATAAAGTCTTCTAAAATTATGATCTTAAAACATAAAAGGATAAAAGGTTTGTGTGGTCATCATTTTTGTATGGCTATAAAAGCTTCTCAATAAGGATAAAAATAGTAAACTAGAAAGTTTAAAGTTAAGTTATTTTCAATATAAAAATATATCATATTTTTTTAATTGACTAATAAGTAAAGTATTCCATAAAAACTGAAGCGGAGGGAGTACTAAATTATCCCGGAATTATAATCCTTGGACTAATTTATCGAACTTAGCCTCTGTAATAAGAATGAGGGTGATGTGAGATTAGACAAGATGATGGTGTCTAAATGCAGACAATATAGATAACAAGTTCAGTTTACTGCTATCATCTCAAAAAAGAGTTCAGTTTCTCAGGAGAATGGATAGATGACACAACACAAAAGTAAAATGTGATACCTGAAAAGTAGTACTATGTTAGTGTTGTGCGATACGAAGATACAGAAAGAGTTCATAGAACAGTCAAGATATTATAATATAGGTTGAAATTTGGGCCTATAAGACCCAACATATCCACAAGATGGGTTGAGTAGAATTTCAGTTATTAAAATAGATGTGCGATTATAAAAGATTCGATAAGACTGGAATGATCAGACCCTAAGCGAGAAATTGTCACCTGAAATAATTTGTCCATGTCTTACCTAGATCTCCAAATGTACGGGTTTGTAGGTTTTGACACTATAATGACTAAATGTGGTAAAAGAAGATGAGCACATCAACAGAAGTCGCAAAAAGACTTACAATATCTCGGAATAAGACTTACAATACTCAGATACTGAGGATTTAGCTAAAAACATAACTCAATGAAAGCAAAATATCCATATAGACAGTGCCAATTAGTTGGGGACAATGCTTAGTTGTTCTCTTATATTAGGTGTAGTGATCGCTAGGAGTCTTTTCAGTCGGGTAAGCGACTTGTATATTGGCATAGGAGTAAGTAAGCAATTCAGAGAGCACTAGTTTTATGTAATCCTAGTTCTCCTTAAAAGATAAATTATTTGCTTGGAATGAAATGTGCGGGATTAGAGTGAAACGGATAGGCGATTCATATAATCCTCTTTAGTCGTGGATTGAGGATAACTGATTGATCAATATTTTATGTTTTGAAGGATGAGATGCTCCAGCTATATGATTTATGCATCTAGTACAAGCTAGAGAAAATTTCTTTTGCTGGGGATGTTGATTGAACATTCTTTGCATGTGTGGGTTTCTCCGAACCTTGGTTGTATTGTCACTCCTTTCAAACTACTCAAACTTTTTACTGATAATTTACATTTTATTTCTGTCGAGCCATTGGAATATGTTAGCACTGCAAATTACAGGCATTCTCACTATAAAGTACAGATGCTTTTGGTTAATGGAGAGTGAAGTTGTGGAATAATTAGCTAGCTCTTTGGTAAATGGAGATGATAAGTAGTCGAGAAATTTTGACATAACATCATCATATGAATGCACATCTTCAATCTGGAGAATATATCTTCTAGCTTGCTGAAATTTCTTGTTTCCTTTGATTGTGGGTTGCACTTCAAACCTAGTTTTTTGTGTCTGTATTTTCACTATCAAGGGGAGGTGGGCTAATCTCTTCACCATGTCTCATGGAGCATGTTCTCTCAGTTTGAAGAGTGGGCATAAAGAAGCTTCTTTTGCACTAACTTAATGGTTATACATGTTGCACGTGACCTATGGTTGACTAAGTTGCTCAGACTCTTCACTTTCGGTGTCATACCTGTGTCGATACGATGTGAGGGTAGGATCCGTACCGGATCTGGTGAATCGATTTTGGGTACTTTGACTAAAATCGATGAAGAAATTCGGGACAGGTACAATGATTTCAGAAATCAAAACAAAAGCTAGAGTGAAATTGAAGAAAATGGAATACCTTGTGTGTAGAGATTTTTAAGTACGTTCTTTTCCTTTTATCTCCTTCTCTGATTCTGCTCTTGATCAAATAGTTTCTCCGTTTCTGAATATCTTTATAAGTTTTTCCCATAAATGTTTCATAATTTGCCATATTTTTGTTAACTCTACGTTTAAATGTTTGAATTACTTTTAGCCGAATCTCCGAGCCTACATCCATACATGGATCCTTTCCACCGATCTTAAAATTTAGATCATGAATGATTTAACCTCTAGATCCACACTCGTATCAGACACTCGTACTCGAATCCGAGCAACTTAGATAGTTGGCAATTTTGAAAGAGGCCATAGGCTATTGCCTCTTTTAAGCAGGACACCTAAGAATAAATGATACAAGAAACTTTAGGCTAAAAATACTTCAGAAAATCATTTGTGTAATGGTGTCAATGTCACTTTTTCCTTAATAACGTAGTGGTGCAGACAAAATTTGGGATTCAGTAATCGACGGCTAACAAGGTTATCTTACAGGAATAGGGATAGCAAAGTGAGAGAGGATCTTTCGGTTTCCTCTATGCTTTCACCAGATTTACTAGGCTTTACACCATTATGTCATGTTCTGAATCAAAGTCTCAATAGAAGTATGACTGCCTTTCAAGAATGATATATGAGATTCTGAGGTGCACGATGCCATACATCAAAGGTAGAAGTGAAAAGGAAATTTCTTTATGGTAAGATGCAAACTGCAGGTTTTTGTTTCTGAGGTTCTTCATGATTTATTCTCTCAATCGTCTCTAAGATATTGCTACTAGGTCACATCTCATTGCTGGTTTTTTCTTTTTTGGTGTGTGCATGTGTGTGTCTATTTTCCTTGATGTTTCTTAGTCCTATCTAGAATATTTTCCTCTCATTGCTGACTGCCTTCATTAACCAATTATACTGGAAATACAAGGTATTCGGATTTTCTTGTCTAATGATTCTTTGAGGTAAATGTAGAAGGAAACTGAGGGAAATTCATTCCATTCCTGATCTGCATTTACCTATTGTATGAATCCATTTCTCAATTTAGACTATATGTTCTTGTTTTTGGCTGTTCCAACTTTTGGTCACATGATAGTATTTTGGGATACTATATATTCTCTCATCTAATTACTGGGCATGAAGAAGGGTAGTTAAAGCACACCTATAAATGTAATGGTTGATTATCTGCTATATTGTTGAAATACAGCATCATCAATTAAAGAGTATGCTTAGAGTAATGTACAGACGCTCGCATGCTGCTTAAGAAATAAGAGGTGTGAAAGGATTTTTCATCTTGCTTTCTTGCTTATTTTATCTCGTTTGACAGTTGGTACCAGAAAATGGATCCCCTAGCAATAAGATGGTTTGTTGTTGTCCTAATTTTTGAATTTTCTGAAATTTTATGGTTTAGATGCTCCATTTCTTATGCACCAGCCTTGTTTTTCGTCCTAAAAACAGTCAACATATAGGCAGTAAAATGGGTTATTGAAAACCAGTGACCAGATTGATTTAGTCTCTGTAGTATCATCAATCTTTTACTTCATTTCGAATTATATGTTCTTGAGTAGAGAGGTAAAGATGCCATTGTCCTCTTCCATGAAGATGCTGTTATAGTTTTTGCTTCTTCCTTTCTTTTTTTTTCCTTTTTCTTGGAGTGAATGTAATCTTCACTCAAGAACATTTCTTAGAGTAGAGAGGACCATTAGTCATAAGAAAATCTCCATTCTTTTTTGGCGAAATGCTTTTGGTTGGAGAACAGTTAAGGATCAAGAAGTTTAATAGAGTTTCATTTTTTAAGTTCCCTTTTCCATACTAATGAAAAGAGAAACAATACAATAGAAGACTCCGCAGATTCCTATGCTTCCTTCTGACCTCCCTCCCTCTCCCGTTCCTACTGTCAAAAGTAGGCATGTGGATTATAGTCAAGTGATAAGATGTCATTTTAATAACGACATGCAATCTGTCTGATTTGTACTCTTCTTTTGAGTTTTAGCTGAAAATAGTATCTTCCATTATTCAGGATTTGATCATTTCATCTCATTCGCACATGTTGCAGTTATGACCTTGATAGTTATTGAAGTTAAAATCAAATTTGTCCTGGGTTTGAGACTAGTCATGTAAATTATATTTAAAACATTATAAGTATCCCACATGCTTTAGAATGATGTTCAATGAAAAAAACTATCAAACTGCACAACGGCCGGTTTAAGAATGCCAATGGTTCGAATAGTAGCCAACTCCATTTGAATGACTATGTAGAAGCCCTAGATGAGGGGCACATCATCACAAAAAATAGGCAGAAGTCGCACCACGAAAGACTCTTCCCCGTAGACCATTGCTTTAAAAGCCGGATAAAATCTTTCTTTCTAATCATAAGTTGTTAACTCATGGTCAAATGATTTTAATTCCGATCGAGTCCACAGCAGGAGCATTTGGGTACGTGATGGTCATTGCACGGTGGAATTTAATAACTTGTCAAAATTCTGCAACCTCTACCCGAACAAGAGTTGTGTTTACCGAGTAAATCTGGATAAGGAAAACTTCTTAACAGAACGAATAACACAGTAACAAAAATGCTTAAATAAAGTAATCGCTTTTTTATAATGGTGTATAAGAAGATGGAGGTATCACGTCGTCATAACACTCCACACCAGAAACATTATAAGGGATTTTTAGAATTTTTTTTATATTTTTTACCTAGGGAAATATTGAGAAGGAGTATTTGAGGGAGGACCATCCATCTAGCAAGAGGATTAAGAAAATCAAGATTAAAATTAATCAAATATTCATGGGTTCTGCTTGAAAGTAGGTGTTAGTTTGAGTGCCTTTAAGAATTACTAAAGAACTTGGTTCTTTACCGGACTCCTTAAACGTGAAGTAAAATAAGCAGCAAAGTAAAAGACAACAATTTTACATGGAAAATTACTCGGCTCAAAAGGTGCAAAAATCATGACCTACTGCGTAGGATTTTTAACTTCAACTCCACTAGAACAATGAGCCAAAATGTATCGATTACAAGACTGTAACTCAATACTCTCCAGTACTCTTACTACAACTATTTAATTTACATGTTACTCTAACCTGTAAAGCAAATACTCATTCCAACTCACTAATTGTTTGTGACAGTGTGATTACAACTCGATTTCCTAAAACACTTTCACTAGACTGACTCAAGAAGAACACGACACTGGTACTCGACTAGAGTGTGTAAATGTGGGTTCTTCAGTTGATGTGCTAAATGATATTCTCAGAAGTCCAGATGGATAGTATTTAAATGCCTGGACTCCAAGATCTCCTAGGAGTCCTATGCGTAGTCAGCTTCTCGTTTGATAGGGCTCCTATTGTTCCAAGGACTCCACAAGTCTTGGGACACTTGTCTCTCACTTATTTATTCGTATCTTCTCGGGCAACAACCTTTATCATGTGTAGTAACCTTTTTCCACCAAACTCGGGCTTGGATAACTTTGAGATAAAGTTACTGTCTTGCAAAGACGTACAATCATCGATCATGAGGAGCTGGTTCTTAGAGCAGTTAAGCAGCTACTTTGTGGACTTGGTCTTCGAACATTGCATCTGAATAAACTTTGTTAATCATCAAAATCTCAGTACTCAATAAATTCTCCTTTTTTGATGATGACAAACTTTATACATACTAGAACCAAGTAATCAACCAAATCATGATCAACAAGAATATCACACCACAAACAGACATATCCACGCCAACAAATACACAACACCCCCAACTTTATCTTTCCCTTTTTGACATCATCGAAAAATAACAAAAAGATGTTAGACATATTAAGCGTAGTTAATGTAAAATTCAAGGCCATACAGACTACAGCACAAGCTCAAGAATTATCAAAGAAAACGGACTAAGCTGATGATCTAACAATGTACGAAGCATTAAAACATTACAAAAGACGTCATTTAGTAGTGCCAAAATAAGCCCAGGGCCTTGTCTTAAACCATTAGAACAAAATAAACTGAACGTACTGCAACCTACTCAGCTAGAACAGAAAAAGACAAAAATTAAAGCATCATTGGGATAATCAAAAGAAACTAAGGACACTGGGAAGGAACAGGTTTATGGGTGAGAGGTAGAGGGGGTGAATGCTTTACACGGATGGAAATCTATTGGACATGAGCTTCCCTATCCCTTCTGAGCTCTTCCTTAAGATGCCTGGTTTCTTTTCTCAACTCGTCATTATCTTGTCAAAACTTGGCATTCTCCTCAACAGCTAGGGATGGTAATGGGGCGGTGCAGGTGTGGGGCGGTGCGGGTTTAGACATATGTGGGGCGGTGCGTGTTTAGACATATGCGGGTACTGTACGGAGCGGAGCGGGTCAAAATAATTTTTGTTAAATCTATGCGGGTGCGGGTTGAGATTAAATTTTTTACAAAATTTTGACTTTCCCGACTATGCTAACTTCTTCGGCTTTCACCCCTCTTTCTCGGTTATCTATCTTATGACTAGATTGCACTGCCGATATTAAATCAAAGTGATATAATCTATTGTTATTTAAATCTAAGCACTATTATGTTATGTCCTTAATTATTTCAGATTTCTGAATTCTTATCGTGATGAAGAACTTTCCTAGTTTAATTGGAACAACTTGTAGCACTCCAAGTTCTTCTTCAAACGTGACATCTTGCAAGTTCTTAACTAAATGGAACCAAAATAGACACAATACTTCCGGCCAGTTTCTTCTGATTTTTGGTTTCCATTACAAACGAAGAGTGTGTTAGTCTAAAAGATTTTATTTATAGTATATACCATGGTGAAATGAGAAAAATCACATCGACAATTACACACCAAGCTTAAATCCTTACCAAACTGAAAATTCTAGCCAAAGGATTAAAAAAAAATAAAACTAACAAAATGAAAAAAGGAGAAAAAAAACTTAAGGGGGGG